>PVKS010018011.1:0-40898 GCA_004027875.1 Aplodontia rufa
AAAAAAAAAAAAAAAAGAAAAAGAAAAATGAAAAGGGGAAATGTATCCATTGTGAGAAGGCTGCATTAGGCGCAGGTTTTCTACACTGGGGAATTTCTCTACTTCAGAAGGAAATTGGGTTAATTGAGAAAGGGTGGAGAAGCACTGAAGCCCAATTAACAAACCTAAATCTCTCAATTAACAAGGTAGTTGTTAAATAGCTTTGGGGCAGCACTTAGTGCTTTCAAAAGGAGACCACTTAAGCCATGCTTAGAGAATGATTTAAAATCCCTTTCATTCCCCACATACTCCACCAGCACCACCCTGAAAAGGAACTGAGAAACTCTGGAGGCAGAGAAGGAGCCCATTAATGCAAAAGAAAAAAAAAGAGAGAGATTTCAAGAAGTGTGGATAGAATACATGTGGTGGGTGGAAGGGGCTTCCCAATGGTCTTGAGGTGCAGTGAAACTACATCCAGTAGTTGAACTTTATTCCACAGATAACACCCTGTGTCAGGACCTTTTTAGAGCACATTCTTGGCCACCCATCCTGTTTCTGTCCACTTGCTCTGCTCCTTAGCTACACCCCAGTGATAGGTCCTTTATTAATAGTCTCCCTAGACCCTTTATAGTTATGACAGCACCTGCTACCGCTATTTCCCTAATGATTTTAAAATGAAGACATAATTTCTATTTAAAAAAAAATGAGGTGGGGAGAAAGAAATGTTTTCTAGGGCTTGAGTTTCCAGTAGGAAGGAGGCTGTCCTCTCATACGACCAGGACCTGTGGCTCTGAGTCTGGAATTTTGGTGAAAGCAGGAGGAACTGAGCAGAAAATTTCCAAGAGTGCAAAGGAACTGCGCAGTCCCTGAAAGCATAACTACCCCAGTCACGAAGTAGCCACTTTGCTCACAAGGAGCGCTCAGTCCTTGCCATCACCGAACAAACCACCATCTGCCATCCCCCAGTTCCTGCACAGTCTGTACTCTCCCGGCTTCCAGATGGCGAGGCGGGTGGGAGCCAGCTGTGCTTGCTCTGGGAAGATGACAGGAGACCCCTGCGCCTGAGCAGAGCGCCCAATGGCCCCACGCAGGGCGCACTGGGCTCAGTTCTCTTGGTGAGTCCCCCGCACCTGGCTGGGGGTGGGGACCCGCGTGACACTGCACTTTCCCTGAAGAGCGTCGCAGTTACCCCACAGGGATTTTCTTTTGCTTACACGATGTTGTTTAACTAGGTTTGTGGGTTTGTTTTGAATGCATCATAGCCAGGAGGGGAGCAAAGGGATAAGCCCCAGGGTGTACAGGCATCAGTGACACTGGGATCTACAGGAAGCATTTTCCTCTGTCTGGATTTAAAAAATCACAACCCACAACTGAAGTTTGCCCTCCTGGAACATTCTGAATGTGTGTAGCCCAGGGCTGAGAGGTGATTGGGCTCTAAACTGAGTCTGTTATTATCCTCTTTCCTTTGAAAGACTGGAAAAGTTTTCATTGGAACACAAATGACAATGTCTGTTATTTGGGCTGAAAAGCCCTTAACCAAATGTGATCTCCCTGGTGTTCATTGTACAATTGTTTACTCTGCCATGTGGTCCTTAATACCCTGCAAGAAAGAAACTAAGATTTCTTCTCTCAAGGGAGTGAGAGAATTGATGTTTACCCAAAATCATGAACCAAACAAATAAATAAATAATAAGAAAAGTCCTAGCACTAATACTTCTGCTGCACTTAGGGTCATGTTTTTGTTTTTAATGTCTTCTTCCCCAGTGTTTTACTCCCTACAGCAAGGGGAGTTATGAGAAGCTGTTGAGTATCCATATATATTTGCTAAAATCCTAAGAGTAGTACTCTATTAAATTCCCACACACAATACAAAAAGCTTAGAGTAGAAATTGATCAAAATGCTGGGGGCTAATTTGCTTTCAAAAGCATTCCTCCCTACAGGATGACAGCTAGGTACTTTGTACAAGTGCTTGTGTGAACACATCAGTCTATCTTTTAAGGAAGGATTTTCCTATAGATGAATTTAGCAGAGACAAAAATCTCATTATGATCCCTGAGTGGCTTTTCCCCACAGAGTGTGAAAGAGACTTGAACCAGGGCTTTGGTCCTCGTATCTGCTCTGTACCAAAGACAGCCTGTGAAAACCTGGCTCAGCTGCCCAAGGGCAGTGACTGGCATCACCATGGAAAGTAATAGAAGTGTCAGCCAAGAGGGTGGGGAGAAGAAGTGATAATGAGACGGAGGGTGATCCCAGCCCCCAGTAAGATTAGTTGTGCAAGTGTCTCTCTTCTCTAATTAGACCTTGATTTCATTCACTTTCCAACCTCACGAAATATCCACAGAGAGTGCTGTGCTAGTCCTTTTTTCTATTGACCTTTCACAGTTTTGGAAAGCAAATAGGCCCTCTTTTGGGGTGGGGCGTGCATTCTGTACTCCTTCTCCAAGTCGAGTCAGCCTTCAGCAAGGCCCACTGCTCACATGCGTTCTGGGAGGGAAAGATGATCTGTTGAATGTTTGTATCTTGAATCCAAAAAATGTACTCCATATGCTACAGACAGCCTCAGATCACAGAAACATTTTTCTGTGGTTTCTGAACGGAACAGCTTGTCTCTTCCTGCTGCTTTATAGGCATAAAGAAGAAATAAATACTCAAGTTTTTGGTAGGTTATAGGCAAATGCTTACATAGTGTTTCCCATCTTGTGACTGTAAACATTCACTCTGCCTTCCTTTCCTCGCTCTCTGGCTTTTGCAAAAGGTTGGGTATTTCTGAGAACACAATGATTTTTAAGAATATAATCCTTTATCTAATCATTCCCCAAGAGATGCCAGTTGCTGTACTTAGATATAACAGTGAAGAGTTGGTGTAGTGTTGATAAAAGGGCATATAGATCTTTGTCCCAGGGCTGGCTCTACTAGTCAAGTCTCTGGCCTCAAACCAACCACCCCAAGTCTCTGGGCTTTGGTACTCTACTATCCAAAATGAAATGGTGTGTTTAGTCAGCTTCTAATCACTGTAACCAAAATACCTGACGGAACATCTCAGAGCAGAAAAAGTTTATTTTGGGCTCATGGTTTCAGAGGTTCAGTCTATGGTCAGCTGACTCCATTGTCCTGGGTTCAAGGTGTTCATGGCAGAAGATTATGGCAGAAGGTCCCAGCAGAGGAAAGCTGCTCAGCTCATGGCAGAGTCAGGAAGCAGGGGGCGGGGAATGGCTGCAGGAAGAATCACCCTTCCAGTGCACACACCCCCAATGACCCACCTCCTCTAGTCATGCCCCACCTGCCTTCAGTTACCACCCATTCAGCCCATTCAAAGGGATGGACTGATGGACTGGATTGGATCTCATGATCCAATCATTTCACCTGTGAATATTCCTGCATTAACACAGGGGCTTTTCGCAGACTATTCATATCCACACTATAATAGATGGGAAGAAGAGGAGAGGGCGGGCCATTCCGAATAGCACATGTGCAAAATTGGGCTTCTGCTTGCAATTATAGTTTGCACATCCCTGATCTTAAAATCTAAAATCTGAAATGCTCCCAAATCTGAAATTTGTTGAATATAAACATGATACAAGAGGGAAACTCCATATCTGTCCTCATGTGATAGGTTGCAGACAAAACACCAATGGACTGCAAACATTACATATAGTTACCTTCAGCCTGTGCGTCTAAGATATATATGAAGCGTAAGTGAATTTCACGTTTAGACCTGGGTCCCATCCTCAAGAGACTCCAAAGAAATCTGAAATCCCAAATACTTCAGGTCCCAAACATTTCAGATTAAGGATATTCAACCTATATTAGCATGACTTATTAATGCCCTATGGCCATGTATATGAAGACCATAACACACACACACACACACACACACACACACACACACACAGAGTCTCTGTCACTGTTTGTCTATCTCTACCTCTGCCTCTGCCCCCTTCTCTCTGTCTCTCTTTCTCTCTCTCCAAATATATTTTTAAGAAATTTAAAAGTTAAGAATAATTTCTAAATAAACATAGGGAGATTTTAGATAGAAAAACCAGAGCAACTTTGAAATGCCCCTAATGATCTAGAACTGATGCCCATAAGGTGAAATCATTCCTTTTAAAGATACAATCTGATTTCTGACTCAAAAAATGGGGATTTCTCTCTCCCCACAAAATCTCTTCATCTTAGAAAATGGCTAAGTCCATTCTTCTAAGTGCTTATACCAAAACGTGGGAATCACCTTGCATCTCTCTTTCTCTCCTGCCCCATGTTCTGTCATCAATAAGTCCTGTGTGCTTTACCTGGGAATACCTTGACTCAGAATGCACCTGCCTTGTTCACCTGAGGATCTCACCACTTTCACCACCACCATTCCTCAACATCTGCTCTCAAGAAAAGGGTCAGAGTCCTTATTCTAGAAAGTAAGACATGTCCAATGTCATTTGTGGTTCAAGGCCTCCAAAAGCTTCCTTCTCATTCTGAGTTAAAACTGAGTGCTAAACCAAACTCACGTAGCCCAACAGAGTCTGCTAGTCTGACAGGACCCCACTGCTCTCTTGCTGTCTCTTTTGCTCCCTGCTGGGGCTGCACCAGCCTCTCAGCTATTCCTCCAACATAAATCTACATACCCAGCTCAGGGCCTCTGCCCAGAACATTCTGTCATGGATTGCTCACTCTTTTCAAGTCTCTAATCTAGTGTGAATGAGAATTCCCCGAAGGCTCTGTCCCACCCTTGACTCTCCAAACCTCCTTACCCAGGCTCATCTGATTGTACAGCTCTTACTGCTACCTGACATATTTACCATTTTATTTCCTTAGGCTTTTCTCCCTCAGGAACAGACACCAAAGAGTAGAAGCTTCTCGAGGGCAGGAGCATTGTTGGTTTTGTTCTTTGATAATCCTCTTGCCTAGAGCAGCACCTAGCACATAGTAGATGCTCAATAAATATGGTGAAATCAACATATTTAAATCAAAAGCTTTAAAGACACTATTTATGAACATCTGTCTGGTTTTCTAGTGGCTGGAATTGCTATAGTAGTGAAGGAGGCCAATATGTGCCCATCTAATGGAGTTTGAATTTTATGGAGGAGAAAACCGACCAAATGGATTTTTATTTACTTATTTACTTTACATAATCTCAGATAGTAATAAAGAATAATTTAATAAAAAGGGCTAGTGATAGAGATGAGGAACTATTTTAGATAGGGTAGTCAGGAAAGGCCTCTCAGGAGAAACAGATTGAGCTGAAGCCTGAATGATA
The DNA here is from genome assembly GCA_004027875.1 of Aplodontia rufa. Taxonomy (NCBI): domain Eukaryota; kingdom Metazoa; phylum Chordata; class Mammalia; order Rodentia; family Aplodontiidae; genus Aplodontia; species Aplodontia rufa. The sequence continues at coordinate 5,229 of PVKS010018011.1, forward strand.
GACAAGCAGGAGACAAATAGGAGTAGAAAACATGCAAGGCAGAGGAAACAGCAGTGCTAAGACCTGAGGCAAGAACAAGGTCTGATGCGCTGCAAGAACAGAGTCCTTGCGACTGAAGCATGGTAGCAAAGGGACGACAGGAGGAGGTGAGGATGGAGAGAGAAACAGAATGGACCAGAGAGCCTCATAACAAATGCTTCCTGTTATTTTAAAGCTATGAGATGCTACTGGAGGGATCCAAGCAGGAGAGTACTCTGACTTTTCTGTAGAGAATGAACTTTGTGTGAAATAAGAGTGCAAGCAGGACGCTGTCTTGCAGTTGTCCATGGAGAATGACTCCAGAGAGAGAATGATGAACTGTCAGGAAGCAAAATGCTGCATGGTTTAGATCTTAAATGTCCCCCAAAGGTTCATGTCACAATGTCAATGGTTGGTGGAAGAGCCTTTAGGTGACAGGACCCACTGAGAGGAACTTAGGTGACTGGCAATGTGCCTTGAAGGGGACATGGGTACCCTGGCTCCTTCTTCTTTCTCTCTCAGCTTCTTGGCTTCTATGAGTTGAGGAGCTTTCTTCTACCATTTCTCCCTGCCATGATGTTCTAGGTGGCCACAGGCCCAAGAACAAAGAACCAACTGACCATGAACTGAAACCTCAGAAACTGTGAACCAAAACAAACCTTTCCTCCTATAAGTTGATGATCTCAGGTATTTCTGCCACAGCAACAGTCAGCTAACACAGAAAATCGGTATCAAGAAATGGGGTGATTGCCATAGCTGTACTGACAAGGCATTTCAAAATCTATTGGCATTAGTTTGTGGGAGAAATTTGGAAAATTTTGGAGGAGCAGACTGGTGACAACCTAGGATGCTCTAAGTGGAACTTACTGGGAAATTCCGATAAGACAACCAGAATGCTGGCAGAAGTGCAGACAGTAAACATTGTACTCATGAAGTTTTAAGTGGAAATGAGGACTGCTGCATTGAGGATACATTCCATTCTGGCAAGGAATTTATCTCCGTTTTGTCTATGCCCCCAGACTTTGTGGTCGCCTGAGTTTAAACATGGTGGATCAATAAATCTGGTGAGCAAAGTTTGAAAGCAGCATAGCATCCACATTGCGGGTCTTATTAGCTGCTTTTGTTTGTCCAAGTTCACAGTGAAAGACAAGAGCAAAAAACCAGAACAGAAAGATTTGGAAAACACAGTTTGTCAGAAAACAAGTGTGTGGCAAGGTTGAAATTTCTGTAAGCAGCCCCTGAGAAGGTTGTGCATGAAGCCGCAAGAGTGAAACAGAAGCTTCAGTAGAGACCTCAGAGAGTTGGAGATGCCAGGAATGTGGAGCGCCTGCAGAGGAAAGCTACCAGCAGCAAGCAGAGCCAGCCCAAGAGAAAGGCCTCTGGGCTGCAGCCAGCAAGGCTGTAGAAATGGGGCTGCCCAAACCCTTAGAGCTCACATCATGGATGTCAGACACAGAGCTACAGGATTTAATGTTCGCTCTACCTGGTTTCCACCTTTCTTTGTTACAGTCCATTCTTTTTATTCCCGTACTCCTCTGTTTTGCACTGAAACTTTGAAACCATGAGCAAGATAAACCTTTTCCTCCCTATAAGTTGATTTTCTCAGGTATTTTGTTACAGTGATGGAGACCTAACACAAATAGATATTTTAAGGGGAAAAAGGGGTTTCGTATTTCTACAAAAAAACGAGAAAGTGAGACCAGGTATATATGGCTCAATTAAATATGGCATAGAGCAGGAAAGAAATCTTGGACTCATTTACTATTTTATCCCCACACAATACGGAAAGCCTCTCTGCTTCATCTCTAACATATGGTCACTGAACCTCTGCTGGAAACTCCAGCCATAAGAACTTTAGCACACCCACCACCAGCACTACTGCCAAAAAGAAGGAGGCTTGTTGACAGGGAGAAAAACATTCATGTGTGACAATAAAATGGACATGATTATCGTGATCCATAAACTAAGAAACAGAATTGTATGGAAGATGAAATGGTTCACAGCATTTTAAATGAGACAGAGTAAAGACTACAACCTAGTTGGTTCCATTCCCACTATGAAAGTAGGAAATGAAGCCTGGTAAGAATTCATCTATTGATTTACTTAGTACTGATTACTAAATGATGACATTCATTGCTAGAAAAATGTCTCTCAAAAAATCATCTGCAGACCAAAATCCCCCTGTAATACTTCTATTCTCAAAGAAATCCAAATGGAGCCAAACCTGAGAAGGACAAGCAGGGGTCCTTTGAGAGGAATCCCCTTCCTCCTCACATGTACATGGTGTGGGGTATGTGGGGGATGCAGCTACTCCACCAAACACTGCTCCCTGCGGTGGGAAGAAGGATGCAGCCCAGGACAGATGCCCAAGGAATCTTTGTGGAGGCTAACAGACCAGCAAACAGAAAAATTCAAGAAAGAAAGAAGCACAAGCCTTTTGGTAGAAATTATCCTAGCTAATAATTAACAGTAAGGACCTGAACAATAAGAGGACTCCTGAGGAACCATGGTGTAAAATGGGAATGTGCCTGCTAGTGCAGTCAGGAGAGCCGGGGTCTAGTCCAGCTCTGAGTTCTACCGAGCCTCTGTTGGAACAGGGAGGAAGATGAGATGCATGCTTCACTCTTGGAGTCCCTTGAAGGATTCTTAAAAGGTGGCTTCATAGCTCTCTTCCCTCTTTTAAAGAGTTAAGTAGGGGCCATATATTCACTAGCAATGCATAAGGCTGATATAATAAGTACATATCAACAAGTTTTCTGAAAGATTTTTATGTTTTTAGTTAAATCAATGGGAAAGTGACTGTTTCGTAAAAACGAAATTACGAAGAAATCTGTAAAGGAAGTTTTGGGGTGAGAAAGGACCTCTAGTGGTAAATAGGCTGGGAAACACATATGTTGTTGATGATGTTGGGAAACACATATGATGTTGATGCTTGATGATCTCCCTGGTTCCTACCAACTTTAACAATCTGGTACTATTGAAAATCTCTGAGAAGCATTCATGCGAGGTGCCAAGTGAATTTCCATCTGGATGGACCCCAGATGCTGCACGTCCAAGGAATAGCCCCATCATGAGAACCTCTCCTGCGGAAAAGTCCCTTTCAAGTGAGCTAGTGTAGACAACGGGGAGAGCAGGGACCAAGAGTCAGGAGACCTATGTTCTCCTGGTGAGTATATCAAACAACTGAAAATGCTGAACCTCACTTTTCTGACATATAATTTGGGAAGGATTAGCCCAGGTGATCTTAAATACCACTTATAATTTGTAAATCTGGTAGATCCAGGAATTGCAATAAGTTCATTCTGACTTAACCTGGGTCTTCAGAAAACAGCCTAATACAAATGTATTTACATAATAAGCTTTTTCCAGAAAAACTAAACCAATAGGTTAATAGATAGATGATTGACAGGATAAATAGACATAAATATATAGAAGGGATTTTAAGAAATCGGCTCACATGGTTGTGGGTACCAGCAAAATCCAAAATCCACAGCATAGGCTGGCAGGCTGGAAAACTCAGTCTGTAAGAATTCCCTTTTCTCCAGAAAACCTTGGGTTTAGCGCTATAGGCCTTCACCTCAATAGATAAAGCCCACTCACATTATCAACAATAATTTACTCAAAGTCAATTGATTATAAATGTTAATGACATATAATTAGTGCTTACAAAATGTCTTCACAGCACTTATCTAAATATGTGTTTGACCAAACTGCTAGGCACTAAAGCCGAGTCACAGTGACACATAAAATTATCCATTGTAGCTACCATGGCAGTTTACTAGAAGGGAACCTTGTCAGGAAAGTCAGAATGAGGAGGGAAAAGGGGAATGAGGTAGAGAGGGATGTGTCACCAAGCTAGTTACATCTTTGCAACAAATGCAGCCTACTTACTGCTCAGTGTCAGGAAGTGAATCTTAGAACAGCCACTGGAAGGAGGAAAGAAGAGCAATGGGCCTACAGCACCTTACAGTCTCCCAAAATCCATCAAAACCCTCTCTGTGGAGTATAGGCACCCAGAAGCATCAGGCATTCAGAATCTGTAGTGGGCATGGGGAGCGCTACCCAGCTCCCCACCACACTCCCCGGTCAGCACTCATGGACCAGTGGCCAGCAGTGTGGTCATTTAACAGCACTCAGCTGAAGCCCTCTGTAGGAATGAGAGAGAGACAAAGAGAGAGACAGAGAGAAAGAGGTATCCCCTCACCCAAGGTCATACCCTCCCCAACAGCCCGTTTCTAGTGACTGCATGGCACAGGGATAAAAAGGCCCAGGCCAAATGGCTCCATTTGGGGCCACTCCAAAGGGCATCTGAACATCAGACTGTTTGCAACTAACTGACTGAGACCTTCACTGAAAAGAAATTGCAGTTCATCTCTTCCATCTGCTCCACCCAACTTTACTAGACAGAAGCACGCAGATCCTAAGTCTCAAGGACACAAAAAAAGCAATTGAAAATACATTAAAGGAGGGCTGGAGTGGTAGCTCAGTGGTTACAGCACTTGCCTGGCATACACAAGTACATGGGTTCAAACCCCAGCACCAGGAGCACCATATATGCAGCAAAGTATTGGAGCAACGAAAGCCACACGAAAAACTAAATAAAGTTGATTCTGTCTTTCTCTCTCTCTCTATTGTTCTTCTCTCTTTAAAAATAAAAATAAAAATGAAATAAAATACATTAAAGGAAAAAACTCTAAGTCTTTTGTGCCCCTATTTCCTGCCATCATTAGCCACAGTGACCAAATACTTTGTCATTCTGCTTTAAATTCAAAATCACTTTAATAAAAAAAATTTTTTTTCTATTGCCTGAGAGAGACCCACCCAAGAAATGACTACTCATGAATATGTATGTCAAGTGATAAAGTTAGGCTTCCAGCATTTAGATGAAATATTAACAACAATTTGTTTTTTAAAATTCCTAATGCTCCTAAGTATCCCTGCCTTCTTCTCAGACTCCTCTGATTCTCCCAGGAAGAAAAGAGCATAATAAAAGCTCTTAAATAAATGTCTTGTCTGCATTTAAGAAGAATCCCAGGAGACCCTTTTCCTTCTTCTATTTTTCAAAGTCTCAACACGCTCCCTGAGTTCATGATAAAGCTGAGTCCTTAGTATTCCGTGGTCCATTCTCCCTTACTGAAGGCCAGCTCCAAGCACATTGGGGTTTAAAAACAATCCTTGTATTCTCTGCCTCCTCAGGACAATGTCTCTGCATTAGCAAGAGATGTCTGATACACTGAAGTTTACATGGCACAAAGAAAAAAAATACAACTACATAACCATTTATTTTAATAGATCCACTCCAGGACCTGGGTGATTGTATTCATTGTTGACAGTGATCAAATAAACCATAGGATTGTCTATTTGTTTTTTTGCTTTAGATGGCATTCATCAGAGTATAGTGCCCGCAGTGACTGTTATGTGTTAAGACCTCATTCTGCTCTACAGTCTGAATCATGCATCTTGAATTGGTGAAGTATTGAACTTGCATCCGTCTACCACTCTTTAAAATGGAATGGAGACTGAGGAGGACTTGATACTATGGGAATTTAAAAAAATGCCCTACAAAGAATCAATGAAAGAACTAGGGACATTTGTCTGGAGAAGAAGCTAGTGGTCTTTAAAAATGTAAGAAAAAATGCTAGGAATATTCTTTGCAGTTTTATATCTACTCAAGTTTTGGTGACAAAAAGTAGAAACAATTGGTTAAGATCAAAAGATGAGGAAGAAAAGGAAGAGAAAGAATGAGGGAAAAAAACTAAAACTGAACCGGAAGAAACCCCAGCACTTATTAGAAGGATGGAATTGAGGTAGTTCAAAGAATGAATGGAAAACTAAATACTAAACTTAAAAGCAGGGCAGGTCCAGGAACAGAGGGAGTATTGTGGTCAACAGGATGATGCAGTGCCTACTCTTCTCAGTTGCATACCTTCCCTTGGCTTGTGGATTATGGAGAAGCTTGGCTAGTAGTCCCAGCCACCACCTGCAGGCATAAACATGTTAATCACCTAAGGAAAACCAGGGGGAGTTTGCAAAGAAAGAAACAAGGAATCCTGAGTAATCCAAGTCAGAACTACTCAAAGTAATCTTCAGACCAGCAGTGGCGGCATCTCTGTTCACCCCTCAGGGAACACAGAAGAGCTGTTGTACCCTTATTCAAGTGGCAGAAGGTGATTCTTCTAGAATGATGTTTGCAGTTGCTCTGGCCCTGATAAGAGTACAGCATCCCCAGGGAGAGTTGCATAGGCCAAGCAGTTTGGATACTGTGACTTCTCTGAACAGGAACGGGACACATCAACTGCCCATTCTAAGAAAAGTCCTCTTTTGTGGCCCAGCGCCCAATCATTTACCAAATCAGATTCACAAATGTTCTCCTACTTGTGAGATAAATGATGGGAATAAAAACAAGACAATAAATGTTTATTGGAGAGATAAACAAAATTAACAAGAATAAACTTATGTTCACTTATGGACGTACAGTAATGTGTGGGCATAGGATCACCCTTGGACATCACCATGAGTGTTTTACAGGTTAGATTAGCATTTTTCCCAATCAAAAATGATCCTGGAGAATTCAGGAAGGCACTGTGCTTATCTCTTTATCTCTGAGTTTGGTGGTGAGAATGATCTGTAGAATACTTTTCAATGTCTTGGTTGGAAAATACTTTTCTCATAAAAATAACGTGTTTCTAGAAAAGAGACTCCAAATCATTTAATAAAAGTGACCTTTTATAGAAAGCATGACCAATCCTGATGTTTCCCATCCTCTCAAAAGGATTGGCTTTGCTTCCAACCACCAAAATGTGCTTCGCCTTGTTTCTACTTAGACCTAATGATGCAGAAATGTAATAAAATTTTGCTGACATAACAGCCAAACAACTCCTGGTTCTTATTGAAGGGCAATTGTCACTCAGAGTAGTTTTATTTTGATTTAACACACAGGCTGTTAGGGTAACTGTGACTCTCACAACACTATTCATAAATACTGAGAAGAATAAGTGATGGAACTTAAAAGGTCTTTTCAGAAACCTGTTTGCTTCAGTGGCTTTATTTTTGATAGATACATTACATTGTAAACCCCTAAGTGGCTAAATTTATTTCTTCTCTGTGGAAAACAAGTCCTGAATCTTGGCAATTTTAAGATTTCCAGGGAGGGTTTGGGTTGTCACTCAGTGGTAGAATGCTGACCTAGCATGCATGAGACCCTGGATTCAAACTCCAGAACCATAAAAAATGATAATAATAATAATAATAATGAAAGAAAGAAAGAAAAGGGAAGAAAAGAAAAAGGAGAAGAAAAAAAGAATTTTAAAATTTAAAATTCAAGAATAAAAATAAATAAGATCTTCATAATAAGCATAAGCATATAATCATTCAATGTTATAAGGAATAGGTTATAAAAATATAGTGGAATATTAAGATGAAAAATAACTTTAGTGATATAAAGAAAAACAAGTTGATGGAAATAAATCACTTCAGTTGACATGGTTTGCTTTTTCAGAGAGGGGTTAATCCTCATGATATTTACCCCCTGGGAAAGAAATCAAGATACTTAATTCAAATCAAAGGAATAGCTACTGATCCAGGCCATTCTCACCAGTGATTCCAGAATTATGTGTCTAATCACAAGTCTCATAAGGTCCCTCCCACTGAAACTCTTCACCAAATCCATAAGAAAATACAAACACAGTCAAACAGCATTTAGGGTTTTGCCATCTGATCCCACACTACTTTCCTGCTTATTCCTTTGCCATTCTTTTTCTTTCCACACACGATTTACACTCCAATCACATCAAACCATTCTCAGTGCCCCCAACTGGAACATTAGCTCTATATCCTGACCTTGTTCATGCCTCACTCCTTCCCACGACTAAGTTAATCCCTCCTGGAAACTGTTCAGGAAAGATTAACATTTTTTCTTAGTTCTCATAATGGACACCAAAATGCAGGGGTTTCTTCACAAATCTGTCCCGCATTGAATTCTGAAAACTCCATGAATAGAAACAATCCTTACTTTTCTTTGAAATTTCAATATTATATGCCCTGTGCAGACCTCAATAAGTGAGTTGAAAGATATGTAATTGAATGAATAAATTAATCACATGTACATTGCTGGAGGCCCCCAAAATACAGAATATAATAGACCAGTCTAGAAATTAGGCTACTTACCAAAAAAATTGTCTTAATTCAACAGGAATGCTATGAGTAGAAATCAACCTGCCAGTAAGTATTTCTTGTCCTGACCAAAGTGGTTATTGCAAATGCCTAAGAACTACTCAAATATCTATAGCTATGATCTACACAAAATGACTAATCAACTTGATCCCTGTCCTTCAAGTCTCTTCAGAACACTATCTTACATACTTTGCCCTCGCAGATAAATATTTCAAAATCACAGTAAATATCTACTTGCTGTTCGTAAGTTTTCCATGGTGAATTACTAAGATCACGTCTTTCTGACACTTTGCAGATGACAGAAAGACCTGTCTGTGTGAGAGAGCCTGTACCTTTCAACTTTGTTGTGTCACTTTTTCTAGAAATAAATGCCCCTTAGACATGTGGGATGAAATAGAGTAAGGAGAGGAGCAATGCAAAAGCATTTCAAGGGGAGGGAACAGTAGAAATGAAAGCCTTAAGATCAGGAAGAGCCTGATGTGCTCATGGCCCAGAGGAAAGGCTGTGGGAGTGGAGTAGTCAAAAAAGTCCAGTGGCCTGAGATAAGGATGGACAAGTATAGGCGCCAAACCTAGACGGACTCCATAGGCCACAGTTTAAGGATTTAGATTGCATTATGAGAAACCATTTGAAAGATTCTAAGAAGAAAGCAACTTAAGCTTCAATTATATATTTGAAAATACTATTACAATTGTCATGTTATTAACTAGTTGTATAAAATGGAGAAGTAGGTTCTGTAGCAGAGAAAGTCTCTGCTCTCCAAATTTGTTGCTGTTCTTGATCTGCTTCATACTCCAGCCTGTTTAGTCAATGAACATTGAAGGAAAGTGATGCATGTTACCTCAAGGCCGAGGCAGTTCAACCCCAGTGTGCTTCCTCTACCTCTTCTTACCCTGGGTATGGAGAGCTACGATCCTTTAGATGACACCCAAGATGGAGGAGCCTCTGTCAGCCTGGATCCCTGACTGTATGGAACCGATCACTCTGCCAACCCATGCTGGACACATAACATAATGTTATTAATTATTACATAATTACTAATTATCCTTTAGTATACCAAGTCACTGAGATCTACGACTCTTTTTTACCATACGATGGTGCCAGAATAAATTCCAAAAGGGATAAACTCAATGTATTGATTAAATCCATAGATTGAGAAGAGTTTTCTAAGCCAAACAAAATCAAAATGAGAAAAGAGAGATATTTGACTTAAAATTTTAAACAATCAAATTTAAAAGGATTATTATCTCAATTAAAGTGGATGCAGGTTAATATCCTTATTGTGCTAAGAATATTAATGATATTAATATTTTTTTTAAATCAGGGACAACCTTTTACATACTGACCTAACCATATTCCTTTACCTAAAAGTTCATGTGGGGCGAGTATGGGGAGATATGTGCTATCAAAATACATACTGACACAACCTTTTCTAGGGTCCAGATGGCATTAAGTGCATCAAGAATTTAAATATCATTCACACCATTGAATCCAGGTCTATTTCCTCACAAAATGCTCAGAAATACAGATAAATCTTTATTTTAAAAATGTACATTGGGTTTCTAATTTCCAGTCAGGCGTGTAAGGATCTTAGAAGATATCATTTCATCCTATCAATAAGTAAAAAGCTGAAGAAACTAAAAAATTAACAACTCTTCTTAGATCCATCAGAGAAATAAAGTCACAGGACAGCTTCCCCGTAAGTTGGAGAGAAAGACAAGCTGATACAGAGAATCACAATTTAACTAGGCAGAAACCTCTGTATGAAGCAGTGCTGAGGCAGGAAATCCTGAACCATAGCCGACAGACAGCTGAAAGCCCTGTGTGGGCAACACAGAGTCAGAATCAAAGAGACCCAGCAGTAAGGAGGAGGCTCCAAAATTGTAAATTTTAACACCACAATCTCTACCAGAGCCTCACAGTGAATATCAGAAGAAAATCCCCTTGTTCATCTGGCAGGGGAAGGGGGAAAGGACCCACTTTGAAACATACTGGCACACTCTATGTTTCTTTTTTTTAAAATTTATTTATTAGATGGATATAGAGATACAATTGAGAGAGAAACATTATCAAACATTCAAGGACCAATGTATATATATACTTAGTTATCCAGGGCTAATGCCATGTCATGGAAGCCCAGCTTAGGTTCCCCATGTTGCTGTTTCCCTCAGAAGAACTCCTGAGTTAAATGGATATCTCGTGAAGGTCAAAGATCTCCTTCTGAGAGGATTCCCCCATATTCACACTCTCCAGTCTCCTAGGAGTTCTTCCTAAGCCCTCCCCCCACCTTGTCCCCCTCCCTATGCCTCCAAGTATCCTAGGGAGTCATCTCTCTGTTGCGTTGAGAATCATACAATTTTCAGTTATTATTAGCTTAGCCGTCTAACATACTGCTTCCCCATGTATTCTAGCTTCCACAGATGAGAGACATCATTCTCCCCTTTAGTCTCTGAGATTGGGATACTTCATTTAGCATAATTCTTTCCATCTCCAGCCATTTGGCTGCAAAAGCCATAATATCATCTTCTCTAATGGCCTAGTAGTATTCCATTGTATATATGTACCAAGGTTTTTGTATCCACTCATTGAGTGAGGGGCATCTGGGTTGGTTAACAAAGCCTGCCCTCCAGGATTAACCTGCTGGGGTTTTCTCAGAGCCTAACTGACCTGGGAGAGAAGGATATACCCAACTCTACCTCTCTCTAACCATTCTGTCCCACCTAAGAAGGGGAGAAGCACTGGTGAAGTTCACGGTCCAGGGTCACAGTCTCACCAAAAGCTGAGACTGGAATATCCCCTCCCCCCAGACCTACCATCACATTGCTAAGATCCTATTTTCCACAGTTGCTTTTACCGGGTACATCATGTCCTCATTTCAACCAAAAATGATGACATGCCGAAAGAAAAAAGAAAAAAAGCACACACACACAGTTTGAAGAAACTAAAGTAGCATCAGAACCCGAGTCACATAGGGCCAAATATTAACTATCAAAGCAGGAATATTTTTAATTATGATTAGTACATGAAGATATTTAATGAAAAAGTATATGACATACAAGAATAATGAATAACAAAACACATATGTATATTATGTAAATATATATATATGCTTGTATATGCTTGAAATGAATCAAAGCAATGATATAAAGGACAAGAGGGAAGATTAAGAATATTTTGTCATTATCAGGTAGTGGCACTAATATGAAATAGTATAAATGTTATTTGAGAGTTGATGAGATAGTGGAAATACATTGCAAACTCTAGAGCAACCACTAAGAAAAAAAAATTTAAAGAAATATCATTGCTAAGAAAGGGGAAAAAGTGGAAATCACACAAGGTCCTCAACTGAAACCACAAAAGTCAGAAAAATTGTGAAAGATACAAAATAGGAATAAAGAAAAACAGAAGAGGGCTGGAGCAGTGGCTCAGAAGTTATGGCATTTGCCCGGCAAGCATGACTATGTGAGTTCAAAACCCCAGCACCACGTACACAATGAAGTCTCAGAGCAACGAAAGCCACATGAAAAACTAAATAAAAATTGTTTCTTTTTCTCTCTCCCTCTCTCTCACTGTCCCTCTGTCTTAAAAAAAAAACAGAATAAAATATCAAATATGGCAGGTATTTGTCTACTAATATCAATAATAACTTTAAATATCAACTATCTAATACACTAACAAAAGACAGAGATTAACACAGGCATGGCAGTTCACCCCTGGAGTCTCAGCTACACAGGAGGCTCCAATAGGAAGATTACTGAGTTCAGGAGTTCAAGATCAGCCTGGGCAACATAGCAAGACCCCATCTCAAACAAACACATTTTCAGAAAAGACCAAAATAAATAAATAAATAAATAAAAGAACAATTATAAGAGATTAAATATTCAAACAATAGATTAAAAGTAAAGGGATAAAGAAAGATTCACAATGTTATGGTTTGGATGAAAGGTGTCCTCTAAACGCTCAGTATATGAGACAATGTGAAGGCTGAAGTGAAATGATTGGGTTATGAGAGCCTTAACCCTATCAGTGAGTTAATTCCCTGACAGGGATTAAATGGCAACTGAAGGCCAATAGCGAGTGGCTGGAGAAGGTGGGTCATTGGGTGTGCCTTTGGGGTGTGCCTTTGGGATACACATTTTGTATCTGGAGAGGAGTCTCTCTCTGCTTCCCTATGTGATGCCTAGAGCTGCTTTCCCGGGCCACACTCTTCTGCCATGATGTTCAGCCTCACCTCGAGTCCCAAGGAACAGAGCCAGCCCTTCCGTGAACCAAGATCTTTAAAACTGTGAGCCCCCAAATAAACTTTTCCTCCTAAAATTGTTCTTGTTGGGTTCTTGGGTCACAGCAATGAAAACGGTGACTAAAACATACAATGATAACACTATCAAAAGAAAGCAAGAGCAGCTGTATCAAATCTAGAGAAAACTGACTCATGCAAGGTACCTACCAGGACCAAAGGACATTCCATAATGGTAAAGAGATCAATACTCCAAGACATAACAATCCTTAATGTAAAAGTACCCAACGACAGAATATTCAAATGCATCACAGACTGGATGAATCCATTATTAGTGCTGGGAATTAAAACACTGATCTATCAGTAATGGATAGATCTACAGCAGAAAAATCATAAGGACATAGTTGAACTGAAAAACACCATCAGTCAGCCAAATACAATGAATCTAAGTTTTCACCTTAGGAAAATAGAAAAGAAGAGGCAATTATTTCCAAGTAAACATAAGAAAAGAAATATTGAAAATTAAAGCAGAAATCTATGACATTAAAAACATGAAATCAACAGAGAAAAACCAACAGAACCAAAATCTAGTTCTTTGAAAAAAACCTATAAAATCAGTAAACTTTTGCTAAGAAAAAAGAAAAAAAAACGTAAATTCCTAAAATCATAAATTAAACAGGGGTGTCTCTACAGATCCCATGGACATCAAAAAGGTAATGAAAGAATATTATGAACAAATGCATGCCTATAGCTGCTCATAAATTTGATAATTCAAATGAAATGGACCAATTTCTTTAAAAGCACATCTGTTGAAACTCAAATAAAAAGAATTAGACTATTTAAATAGGCTTATGAAAGAAATTGAATCAATAATTGATAACCTTCAAAAAAAAAAAAGATACTCGGCACAGATGGGTTCACTGATAAATTCTACCAAACATATAACAAAGGAGTTATACCAAGTCTCTACCATCTCTTCCAGAAGGAAGAAGCAGAGGAAATATTTTCTAACTCTTATGAAGCCAGAATTATCCTAAATATGAAAACCAGAAAAAGGCTTAAAAAGAAAATTAGATACCAATATATTTGCTCAACACAGATGCAATGGTCCTCAAAACACCAATCAAATCCAACAGCGTATAAGAGGAACTATACCCCATAACTGATATTGACTCAAAGTATGTATCCTCTAAAATTCATATTTTGAAATCCTCCCCTCACTGATATTAGTATTATTAAAAGGTCATATTACCAGAAGCAAGCTACAGATTCATTGAAATCCCTATCAAAATATAAAAGATATTCTTCACATAACTAAAAAAAAAAAAAACCACCTAAAATTCATATGGAAGAACAAAAGACCCAGCATAATCAAAGCAATCCAGAGTAAAAAGAGCAGTGCTGAAAGCATCACAATGCTGGATTTCAAATTCTAGCACAGAGGTATAGTGTCAAGAGCAGCATGTGGTGTAAAAACAGATGCATAGACCAATGGAACCCCATAGAACACACGGAGACAAACCCACATTGGTACAGTCATCTGATCCTGCACAAAGGTAACCGTCTCTGAACACCATCCTGAATGAGCCACATCTTCCTTCCTGTTTCTCAGTTTCACTTCCCGACGTAGATGAAAACCTCAAATAGCTAAATGTGCTTTAGAGAATGTTTATTGTTTGTTTAGTCAACTTCTAGACTTGGTTTTGTTATTGTTACTTTCATTTTCCTTAATAATTTTAGGATAAAATTTATAAGTTCTTTGAAGAAAATGCTATTGTAATATTATTGATTTCAGATTAATTTGTAACATATCTAGATTTACAATATTCAGTATTCTAATACTATATTTTTAGATCTTATTTTATTCCCTTTTTTGTTTTAGCAGTCCTAGCAAAATGTCAACAGATATTTATTAGCTTTGCTGTTTGGTGAATTCTATCTTTTGATATCATTAAAAATGTCACTTCACAATAAACTTTAGCTCAATGGTAGAACACTTCCCCAGTGTTCATGAGCCCCTGAGTTATGTCCTAAGCACTGAAAAACTTTATATTGTAACAGTTTTAGATGTACAGAACAAGGGGGAAGATAATGCACGGGGTTCTCATATAACCCACCCCCAGTTTCCCTTTTTGTTGAGATTTTGCATTATGATGGTACACTTGTCAGAAACAAAGGGCCAATATTTAACACACTATTGTTTACTAGGCTCCATACATTCTCTGAATTGCATTAGTTTTCCCTAAATTTCTTTTTCTGATCCAGGATAATATCCAGGATACCTCATTGCACTTATTCTTTATGACCTTAGCTTTCTCTAGTTAGTTTCTCAGATTCTCCTTGTTTTTGATGACTTCAAAAGTTTTGAAAAATATTAGTATTGATTAGGTATTTTTAGAATGCTTTAAAACAGATTTATGTGACATTTTTCTAATGACTGAACTGGAATTATCAGTTTAAGGGTGGAAAAATCACACAGTAAAGTACCATGGTCATCACATTATGTCAAGGCTTCCTCCTCCAACATGACTATCATCACAAATACTCACTTTGACCCCTGGACTGGAGTAATGCTTCCACCTTACTCTTTTTTTTTTCACCCTTTCCATAATATGCTTTTTAGAAGGAAGTTGGAATATCCAGCATATACTTAATGGGGTTATACATAAATGACATCATTTAAAATTACAGTTTATACTATTTTTGTGGTAGATAGGAATTTTTTATTTCTATTTATTGACTTTTATATTCTCTGACTCTTCCTAATTTTTCTATATTTCCAACAATTTTTCAGTTCCATTTTTACTTTCCATGTAGATAATCTTTATAATATATCCAGGTTAATTTTTTCCTATTTCTAGTTATCATACTTTTATTTGTTCTCTCATGCCTTGACTGCTGATTTAACTCCTAGTAAAATAATCCATTCTTCCACCTATTTTATCTTTAAATGGAATAATTCTACCATTGTATAATATGGTGCTTTTTATGTTTTAATGATATTTTGTTACCATGTGCAAAATTACATATTCTACAAACACCTTAACATTTTAAGAAGAATCATCCTCTTGACTCTCTTAAGAAATAGACTGTTAGGGGCTGGAGCAGTGGCTCAGCAGTTACAGCACTTACCTGGCATGCATGAGGACATGAGTTCTAACCCCAGCACCTCTTACACAGCGAGG
Organism: Aplodontia rufa; assembly: GCA_004027875.1. Taxonomy (NCBI): domain Eukaryota; kingdom Metazoa; phylum Chordata; class Mammalia; order Rodentia; family Aplodontiidae; genus Aplodontia; species Aplodontia rufa. The sequence goes on from PVKS010018011.1 coordinate 20,841, forward strand.
TGTCAGAGCAGTAAGGGCCACATGAAAAACTACACAATAATAGATTCTCTCTCTTTCCCTCTCTCTCTCTCATTGTCTCTCTCTTTAAAAAAAGAAAGAAATGGACTACTAAATTTTAATTAACAATATACTGCCATTATTGAAATGACCACATTTTTTTTCTCCTTTGTTAACATAGTGAGATAAAATAAAAATCTCTTCAATATTTAGCCATAATCTCTTCCTAGGATATATATTGTTTGTATTGTACATGCAGTATTTGTGTGTGTGTGTGTGTGTGTCTATACATACTTGGCTTCAATAAATAATATTTTCTTTCAAATCATTGAATCTATTTCATACCTGATATTGATCCATAGTTTTTCTTTCTTAACTTCTTGACTTCTTTATGTTTTAGTAACCTTACAAAATTCTGTTTTCCCTCTATTTGTTTCTATAATGTAGACAATATCACTTCCTTAAAAACAGCAAAACTGTACACCACTTTAAAACATTTAATAGCTGGGAAAACTTTATATCACCTTAAAACTGACTAAGTGTCCCCACACATAGATACATTTTAAATTTTGGATTTTATTTTTTAAATGGTTTAAGTTTAAGCACTGTCAGGGGTTTTACTTCTCTTAAATTTGTTGTTCAACTACTTTTATAGAAAATTATCTCATCCATATTTTCAAAGATATTGTCACAAAAGTTTTTATGCTAGTCCAATATTATCTTGCCCATTTACTTATACACTTGTTTACTGTTTGTCTTCCTTCCTGTTTCCTATGATATAAATTCCATGAAAATGGAGACTTATTTACTAGTACATGTCAATGCCTGGTAGCACCCGACGCATATAGTAAATTTTCCATCTATACTTAAGTGAATGAATAAAGCATATCCTAGTATAAAAGTTAGGGTACAACCTTATGTAATAAAAAGGACCTGGGCTTGAAGAAGTTCCTACATTTGTTAGTGACAGGATGTTAGACAAATTGCTCCATGTCTTTAAAACTAGATATGCATCCATAAAAGAGAATTAAACACAATAACATGATACAGCTTTTGAGGACTAATACAAACAAGAGACTGAAGACAATATCTAGTTAGTACATTTTTAAAATACTGACTTCAATCATCATTATTTAGCCTGTTGCTAAATGTACTGATGAATAAGATGCTGACTTCACTGTAAAGAACTGACGATCTCTTCTAAGAAGCTGAGAAGGAAGAATCTAATTAAATGCAATAGCATGGGTGTTTTAAATGGTTAAAATACCATTTTTTGTGTGTATGGTGCTGGGGATTGAACTCAGGGCCTTGCACATGCTGGGTGGGTACCTTGCCATTGAGCTATGCCCCCAGTCCTTTTAATTTTTTTTTTTAATTTCAAGACAAGGTCCCACTAAGTTTACCATGCTGGCCTCAAGCTTACAATCTCCCTGCTTCTGCCTCCTGAGTAGCTGGAGTCTCAGGAGTGTGTCACCTTGCCTGGGTATGTGCATCTATTTTTATTTGTTGTTAGAGTAACTAATATTTTGAAAATACTTATTTTTTTCCATTCATAATGACAAGGAGGTTTAAAATGTAATTCTGGCTTTATGGTGCTCTATTTAACATGAAACAGACTGCATTTCTCTGGATTTTTAAAGGGATGGGCAACCTTAAGGCAAGTTTTAGCATTTCTAACATACATAATTTTATATTAGGTGAATGATGATTATCTCCTCCCCCACATTCCACCAAAAAAGAGTAAGTGCTGTTAGATAGAATTTATGAGAGGCTGAGTGCATTACCAGGTCCCTACAGATTCATGCTAAGTGTCATGCAATCAAACTGAAATTTAAGAAAGCAGGAAAATCCCCAAACAGACCAATTTTTTCTTGAAAACAGTAGATCCACAGCAACCAAGTGAAAAGAGCCCAGTGAACTTAAGTTGACATGACCAGGAAGTACTCCCTGCTTTAACCGTTACAAGGAAAGTAAGATGAAGTAGTAACATTACCACTCCCACCTGTTTTATCATTCTGTTTCTGTGTTCCTAGCTTGCAAAAGCCAACTGTGGTGCACTTTTCTATTTCTAGATTAGATGCTGCCTGATTCTTGATTCACTAGTAAAAGCCAATTAAAGTTTTAACACTGAAAGAAGAAAGGAAGAAGGAAATCCTGATAACCGCAATGTGTTCATATAGGAAGGAAAGGACACTTTGGGAGGTATTAGGATTAGATAAGGCCAAGAAAGCACAGCACTAATGTATAGGGTGTGCCCTTATAAGAGTCATGAGAAAGCTGGCTTCCTGTTCTTGGCTCTCCACCATATCAGGATACAAGAAGTCCGAAATCTGTATTGAGGAAGAGAAACCACAGCAGAATCTAACTATGCTGGTATCCTTTTCTAAGACATTTAGCCTTCAGAACTAAGAGAAATAAATTTCTGTCATTTATAAGCCATCCAGTCTATGGTGTTCTGACATACTAGCCTGAGGTGGCTAAAACAATAATCAAGAGCATTTGTCCCAGATAGTCAAAGATGGTTCAACATTCAAAATTCAATTAATGTAATCTATCATCTAAACAGGCTAAATAAGAAAAATCTCATGATGTTATCAGTAGATGAAGAAAATGCATTTGACAAAATCCAGTAGGCATTCATGATTTAAAGCCTTTTAAACTAGAAATAAAGGGAAATTCCTTACATAACATAAATCATTTACAGAAAACCTACAACTAGTATCACACTTGATGATGAGTAGCTTGAAGCTTTCCACTTGAAATCAGGAAGAAGAAAAGAATGTCCCTCAACTGTTTTTTTAGCATTGAATTAGAAGTCAGAGCTAGTACAATAAGAAAAGGTAATGCGAAGCATATATATTGGAAAGGAAGAAATAAAACTGCTCACTGATGATATGATCATCTAGATAGAAAATCCTAAATATGTAATTAAAAAATCTCCTGGAACTAATAAGTAATTATAGCAGGATTAGAGGAAGGCTGCTATACAATATGCAAAAGTCAAATGCTTTTTTTATATACCAGCAATGAACAAATGAAATTTGAAATTTAAAACAGTGATTTTTACATTAGCACCCAACAAAATGAAATACATCAGTATAAATCTAACAAAATATGTATAAGATCTATGCAGAAAAATAGAAAACTCTAATGAAAGATCTCACAGAAAAACTACATAAATGGAGAAGTATTTCATGTTTATGGATATGAAGACTCAATGCTGACAAAAAGTTAGCTCTTCCCAATGTGGACTATAGAGTCGATCACAGCTCATTCTCTGTGCATCTTCTTTGGTCAGGTCTTTGCTCATATTTTTATTAGTTATTCCTTTTTATTATTGAGTTTTAGTGTTCTTTGTATGTTTTAGACAACGGCTCTTTGTCAGACAGGCCTCTCTTATAAACTTTTTCTCCTGACCTGTGATTTGTCTTCTCATTCTCTTGACATTATATTTCACAGATGGACACTAAAAACTTGCTTCTAAAGTTTATATAGAATCTAAAGACCTAAGTTTTCAACTCAATATCAAAGAAAAATAGCAACATCTGAGGAAGAAATGATTCTATCTAATTTCAAGAAGGACCACAAAGCGATGGTAATCAAGAGTACAGTAATCCATAACTATAAAATAGGCAAAAATATTAATGGAACAAACTGAAGATCTTAGAAATAAAACCACAAAAACATAGTTTGCTTTTCTTTGACAAAAAATAAAATCAATACAATAGAGGAAAGATAATCTTTTAAACAAATGGTGCCAGAAATCCAGACATCCCCATGCAATAAAGAAAAAGATCTTTTTTTTAAAGAGAGAGAAAGGGACAGTGAGAGAGTGAGAAAGAGAACATCAATTTTATTTAGCTTGTAATATGGCTTTTTGTTGCTCCAACACTTCTTTGTATACATGGTGCTAGAATTCAAACCTGTGTCCTTGTGCCTGCCAGCCAAGCACCATAACTCCTAAGCCCCAGAAAGAAAAAAAAAACCTTACACACATAATTTACACCCTTCACAAAAATTAAATAAAAATGAATCATAGCCTTAAATGTCAAATGCAAAACCACAAAACCCCTAGAAGACAACATGAGAGAAAAATCTAAATGACCTTGGATTTGGTTGTGACATTTTAGATACAACACTGGAGGTTCAATCCATTAAAGGAATAATCAATACATTGAAATTCAATATATTTAAACTTTCTGCTCTGTGAAACACAATGTCAACAGAATGAGAAGACAAGTCATAGACTGGGAGAAAATATTTGCAAGAAATATATCTGATAAACAACTGTTATCCAAAACATACAAAGAGCTCTTAAAAATCAACAATAAAAAAGAAATGGCCAATTAAAATATGAGCTTTAATACACACAAATTAGAGGCCTCTGAATCTGGCCTTGCAAAGAAACAGGGTGGTGACGCCATTTTGAACCCTCCCAGAGGGAGGTACAGGAAACTGCTTCGAGAACAATGAATCCAGATCCACCAGATCCAGACCAGAATACAGAGGTCAGACCTGAGTGGCTCTTTGTCCCCAGTACTTTAACTGTCTGCCCTGGAGCAGTGTAGGCCTGGTGGACCCTTCTGACTGGTCAGGTGACTTGTATTTAGAGGCTTCCTGTCCACCTCATTACATGCCAATTTGCAGGTGGAGTCCATGATCAGGATTCTGCTGAATAAGACCTAAACAGACTGGGAGGGATCAGCCTGCAGGTCCAGCAGATACTGCCTGAAGACTCTCAGGTGGGGCAGAGGCTAGCTTCAGCCTCGGTGACCTGTGAACAGAAGGGGCAGCCTGACTCCAATGCTTTCCTCTACTTTTAGACTCTGAATTCTGTGAACAGAAATGTTCCTATAGGTCCTGGGCACTCCAAGTGGGACTGGGCTTCAACGCCCCCCTAATGCTTGCATTTGAGACCTCCATAAACACTGGTCTAGCTGGACTGGTGTATCCTTCATGCCTGCCCTCCCTTGCTGAGGATGTGACTGCCCCAGGCATTATCTCTCGGGGCAAGTGGGGACGTCAGGACACTCAAGAGTGGGGCAATAATGGTCTCAGGTGAACTCAGTTCAGGCTGGCCACTCCCCTTGGAACACCAAGAGTCCTTTACAGCTGCACCAGGATCCACAAGACTCCCAGCAGTTCCTGAATCCCTGACTGAAGTGGGAAAAGAGTTTGGGCAGGCAGACACTAAACTGCCAAGAGTGCAACCTGGGTGGCCCTAAAGTCTGTTCTCACAGGAAGCAGGGAAGGTGAATTCTTGCAACCCCTCTATAGGAGAAGATTACTGGTAGGCCTCCTGAGAATCTCACTCTCAGCTGAGATCACCAAAATTCAATCCCTCCAACAAATTCAACTGGGAAGTGTCTCCATCTAGAAGTCAGATATGAATACATACCCCACTGTACATTTTGACCTTGGTGGTAATGATTCATAACCTTCCCAACACCTTTTTTTATTGTTGTTGTTTTTAGAATTGGAGTTCCTAGGTATATGTATTTTTTTTTTGTTTGTATGTTTGGTTTTTACTGTCACTGTGCTTTGTCATCTCTGTCTGTGCTGTGACCATATTGCTGGGGTTCAACCTGTGGCTGTCTGCAATATTGCAAACTAGTGCTCAGTCTCAGGGCTGAAAAGACCCCTAGGCTACTACCTTTTTCTTCCTGTTACTCTGTCAATTCCTAAACTGTATTCTGATATCTCTTATCCCCCCTCAAACTCATTACCCCACTCTCATCCCATTTCTCTCTTTACCTTATTTTTAGCAGAGTAGCCTCCATCATCGCTACTGCCTTGTAGCTCTATATCCTAATTCACAAGTTCCACACTACCTTCCTACCTCATTCCTGTTGCTCTCTAGGCTTTTTTCCCTCACCTACAGAGGTCCTGGTAAACTGAAGTGAATGCCATACTTGAAGACAGGTGTTAACTTGCTAACCAAGTATAGTGTGAGAACTCTCATGAAGTAAAATAGATAACCCGATTGCTCCTATTGGTGCTAATCAACACTGTAACAGTTACAGTTGGCAATATCTGTTGTATGCATTGACTGCACTTATTGACTCCTACTCTCATCCCCTGAGGTATTGGAAAACCTAAAGGTCTACAGTATTTCACAAATTGGGATGCCAGCCATTGAACTATGCTACCCAAATTGACTCCAGCCCAACTAAGCAAAGAGATAAAAAGCTTCAACACCATCAACAAAGTCCCCAAGAGAATTATTCAGAGATGGACCTCAAGTCACACTCCCTATAACTGAAAATGAAGAAAAAGGGAAACAATCCTCCACCTCTATCCCACAGCTCTCCATCCAAGGAATCCATGGTGGGGGTCCTAGATGAAAACTTAGAAAAAAATGTATCAAAAATATGTTAGTAATTCAATCAAGGAATTAAAAGAGGATTTAAGGAAAGAGATAAGAGAGCAATCTCAGGAGATGAGAGACCATCTATAAAGAGCTAGACATTCTAGAGGTGTAGCAGAGCTCTTAAAACTGAAAAATATTGTCAACCAAACCAAAACCTCATTGGAAGATACTAATACCAGAGTAAACTCTGTAGAAAATAGAACCTCAGTTCTCGGAGAATGATCATACAATGAAGAAATACTAGCAACATTGAATTCAAGGAGGAAAGACAAGAAAAGTAGCTTACTGAGCATGATTAGAACTTCCAAGCAATTTTGAAGAGATGAGAAGGAATAACATGAGAGTAATTGGTATTGAAGAAAACACTGAACAACAAATAAGGGGCATTAAGAATCTTCTGAGTGAAATTGCCAAGCAGAATTTTCCCCATATCAGAATTGATCCAGAAAATCAAATTCAAGATGCCAAACAGTCCTAACCAAATGAGAAACTCACTGAGACACATCATTTATAAAATGAATAATAGAGAAATCAAGGAATGAATCCTAAAAGCAGCAAGGGAAAAACACTAAATCACATTAAGAGGCAGACCAATACGGATTACTATGGCTTTTTCAGATCATACAACAAATGCCAGGAGAGCATGAAACAATATTTTTCAAAATTTGAAAGAAAACAATTTTCAACCAAAGATACTATACCCTGTAAAACTCAGCTTTAAATGTGATGGGGAAATTAAATGCTTCAGTGATAAATTCAAGCTAGCAAGGTACATGAACACAAAGCCTGCTCTACAGAAAATTCTCAAGGACATATTTCATTCAGAGGAACATGCAAACAACTTCTAAAACCCATCAACAGAAGAAAGTCAATAATCACATAACATGCTAAAAGATATCCAAGATGGTGCAAAACACAGCAACACTCAAAACATCAGGGACCCAGATATTCATATCTATTCAAACTCTGAATGTGAATGGACTCAATGCCCCAATTAAGACACAGATTGGCTTACTGGATCAAAAAACAAGATCCAACAATATGGAGCATATAGGAGATACACCTCACACTCAAAAATAGACACAGACTGAAGGTAAAAGGTTGGAAAATGTCTACCAGGCTTATGGCCCAAAAAAGCAAGGTGGCGTTGTGATCCTTATATGGGACAAAATTAATTTTGACCAAAAACTAGTCAGAAAGGACAAATGAGTTTGCTACATCATAGTAAAAGCAGCAATTGGTCAAGAGAACAAAATGATAGTTAACATTTATGCCCCCCAATTACAAACCTCCCAAATATGTGTAAAAAGTACTCAAGGATATTAAACTCCTCATCAATCTCAACACAATAATACTGGGGTACTTTAATACACCAATATCAACTATAGACAGATCATCAAAACAAAGATATCTCTAACCTAAACAACTCTAAAATTAACTGGATTTAACAGACATTTACAGAATATCCCATCCTAAATCAGCTGGTTTACCTTCTCAGCAGCTCATGGATCCTTCTCCAAAACAGACCACATCCTAGTCCACAAAGCTAACATTAACGTACATAAAAATGTTAATATAGTCCTATGTATCCTGTCAGACCACAATGGTATGATCTTAGCAATTAACAGCAAGAAAAACAAGAGAAACTACTCAAATACTTGGAAATTGAATAATTCTCTCTTAAGCAAAGAATAGATAAAAGAGGTAATGAGAACAGAAATCAAGAAATTATTGGAAATCAATGAGAATGATGAAACAACATATCGAAATCTCTGGAATAGTATGAGAGTATTCTTTTTTTTTTTTTTTTTAAAGAGAGAGGGACAGTGAGAGAGACAGAGAAAGAGAGGAACAACTTTATTTAGTTTTTCACATGGCCTTAGTTGCTCCAACACTTAGTTGTGTACGTGGTGCTGGGGTTTGAACCCAGGTCCTCATGCTTGCCAGGCAAGTGCTGAAACCTCTGAGCCACCGCTCCAGCCCCGAGAGCATTCTTAAGAGGTAAATTTATAGCACTGACTGCCTTCATCAAAACTCAGGAAAGAGCCCAAATAGATTTATGCTCCAACTCAAATTCCTACAAAATGAGGAATAATCCAATCCCAAACCTAAAAAAGGTAGGAAATAACTAAAATCAGACCTGAAATCAATGAAATTGAGAACAGAAAACCCACAAAGTATTAACAAAACAAAGAGTTGATTCTTTGAAAAAATAAGTAAAATCAACAGATCCCTTGCCAACCTCACCAAAAGGAAGAATGAAGTGAAGCAAATGAACAAAATCAAAGACAAATATGGAGATATCACCACTGACTCTACCAAAATCCAGAAGATTATCAGAACTTATTTTGAAAAGATACACTTTCCAAGTTATATAATCTGGAAGAAATGGACAAATATCTTGCAACATATGACATTCCCAAATTAATACAGTAGGACATTGAAATTTTAAACCAACCAATCTCAGAGAGCAAAATCGAAACAGCAATCAATGGCCTTCCAAAAAAGAAAAGCCCAGGTTATGCAGAATCAATATCATAAAAATGATCATTCTACCAAATTCTCTATATAGATTCAATGCAATCCTCATCAAGATACCAATAACATTATTCACAGATATAGAAAAATCAATTCTCAAATTCATATGAAATAACAGAAGGCCCAGAATAGCCAAAATATTACTAAACAAGAAAGAGGAAGCAGGAGGTGTCATAATTCCTGACCTGAAATTATACTATATGGCTATAGTAACAAAATAGCATGGTATTGATATCGAAACAAAAATGAAGACCAATGGAACAGAATAGAAGATACCAAGACAAACCCTCAAATTTTTAGCCATCTGATATTTAATAAAAGGGGCAACAACATAGTGTGGAAGAAGGACAACCTGTTCAACAAATGGTGCTGGACAAACTGGACAGTCTTATGCAGACAACTGAAATTGGATCCTTAACTTTTACCCTGCACAAGAATAAACTGAACACAAAAATCACAAATAATTCAATCAATAAATGGGCTAGGGAGCTAAATAGATATTTCTCAATGGAGGAGGTCCAAAAAGCTCATATATGTATGAGAAAATGTTCTACATCACTAGCAATCAGAGAAATGCAAATTAAAACTTCACTGAGATTCCACCTCACTCCTGTCAGAGTGGCAAAAATGAAGAATACAAACAATAACAGATGCTGGAGGGGTTGTGGGAAGAAAGGAACACTATCACATTGCTGGTGGGTCTGCCAACTTGTACAGCCACTCTGGAAAGCAGTGTGGCTCCTCCTCAAAAAACTAGGGCTGGAACCACCTTATGACCCAGCTATTCTACTCCTGGGTATTTTTCCAAAAGAGCTAGAATCAGCATATTATAGAGTTACAGCTTCATCAACGTTTATAGCAGCTCAATTTACTATAGCTAAACTATGAAACCAACCCAGATGCCCCTCATTGGACAAGTGGATTCAAAAAACTGTAGTACATATAAACAGTGGAATTCTATTTGCAGCCAAATGGATGGAGATGGAAAAAATTATGCTGGGTGAAATATCCCAAACTCAAAGACTCAAGGGCTGAATGTTTTCTCTTATACGTGGAAACTAGAATACAGTCGGAAACAGACTGAAAGTTGGCTAAGCTAATATAACCTCAACATGGGTGAATTTTTACATGAGCAGGGGGAACCTTGCCTATGACCCTGGGGATGAAGGTAGGGGGGCAAAGAGGGGGTAGGATTAGGAGGAATATCAAGGCAGCTGGAAGGAGGGAATAGGGGGGTTATCAACCCAGGGGGAACCTTTGACTTCCATGAGAAGCCCAACCAATATGGGGGTAAATTAAACATGGGATCAGGGAGAACTCAAAGGGGTGAGATCATCTGACATCATCCTTGGCTTGCTCTGTCAGTATCCATGTGTTCATGAATGTGTGGTAACAATTCCCTCCAATATGTAAGACTATGTTGAATGAATAAAAACAAAAAAAAAAATAAATAAATAAAATAAAATATGAGCAGAAGACCTGAATATACACCTCACCAAAGATATACTAATGGCAAGTAAGTATATGCAATGATGCCTAACATGGTATTGAGGAAATGCAAGTTACAGATGCAACTTATTAACTATCACTACATATCCATTAGAGCAGACAAATTTCAAAACGCTGACAACGCTAAATGCTGGAGAGGCTGTGGAGCAACAGGAACTCCCACTCATTGCAAGGAAAAGTGCACAATGGAACAGCCACTCCAGAAGAGAGTATTCAGTAGTTCCTCATGAAACTAAACATACTTTCCCCATATAATTCAGCACAGCAGTAATGTTCCTCATATTTAATCAAATGAATTAAAATTTAAGTCTACGTAAGAACCCTCACATTGATGTTTATAATAGCATTACTCATACTCATCAACACTTGGATACAGCTGAGATGTCTTCAGTAGATGAGTAGATAAATGATCCAAATAATAGAATACTATTCATTATTAAAAATAAGCTATTAAGCCGTGGAAACGCCTGCAAAAGTTTTTAATGTATACCACTAAGTGAAAGAAGTCATTCTGAAGGGGCTACATACTATACGATTCCAAATACATGATGCTCTCGAAGGAGAAAACTATAGAGACAGTAAAAGATCAGTGGTTAGCAGGGATGAATAAGAAGAGCAGAGAGGAACTTAGGGCTTTCAAATTATTTCATAGACTACTGCAATAGTGGTAGTCATGATACTTTTGTTGGAACCCACCAAATATACAAAATGAAGGGAAAACTGTGTACTGTGATTGGTAGCAATGTGTCAATGCAGACTCAGCAAATGTAACAAATGCAGCACTTCAGTGCAGGCTATTGATATAGGAGATTGTGCATGTGTGGTGACAGGGTGAATGTGGGAACTCTCTGTACTTTCCATTCAATTTTTCTGTGACCCTAAAGCTGCCCTAAAAGAATAAAAGTACTAATTTTTAAAGGGACATTGAAGAATAAATTATAAGAATGACTTCAAATCTTAAATTCTAAATGAAGTTTTATGGACAAGGCAATCATGTGTCATCCTATTATGAAAATTTATGTAATCATTTAAATTGTGGGGCTGGAGTAATAACTCGGTAGTAGAGTGCTTTCCTAGCACACACAAGGTCCTGGGTTCAATTCCCCTTACCATGCACACATGCATGGGTGAGCACACAAATACACAATCACACACATTAGAACTAATAAATGAACTCAGCAAAGTTGCAAGATACAAAATCACATAAAGGATACAAAAGATGCAAAACTCACTTACATTTCTGTGTACAATGTCAACAATTTAAAGTAGAAATTAAGAAACAATTCCATTCACCAGATCATCTCAAATAATAAAATGCTTAGGGATAAACTAAACCAAAGAAGTGGTAGATTTGCACACAGAAAACACTGCTTTAAAAAATTAAAGAAGAGGCTGGAGTGGTAGCTCAGCGGTTATGGCACTTGCCTGGCATGCACTAGGATACAGGTTCAAGCCCCAGCACCACGTACACAATGAAGTGTTGGAGCAATGAAAGCCACATGAAAAGCTAAATAAAATTAATTCTCTCTCTCACAAACATACACACACTGACTGACCCACTGTCTCTTAAAAAAAAATTACAGACCTAAATAAATGTGAAAACATCCTATGTTCTTGGATTGGAAGATAATATTATTAAGGTGTAAAAATTTCCCAATGAAATTTACAGGTTCAATACAATTACTATACAACTTCCTTCCAATTATCTTCTTTTCAAAAAGAAAGAAAGAAAAATCCATCCTAAAAATTCATATGACATCTCATGGATGAAAAACAGAGTTGGAAGTCTTGAAAAACATCTTGAAAAACAGAGTTGGAAGTCTTATACATCCTGATTTCCAAACTTAATAAAATTTTTCAGTAATTAAATAATTAAAATAGCATAATAATAGCATAAAGACAAAAATACAGGCTAATGAATTTGAATATAGAGCCCCCAAATCAATTCTCATACATGTGGTCAAATGAGTCTCAACAAAGGTGTCAAGACTTTTGGGGAAAGAACACTCTTTTTAGCATATGGTAATGAAAAATCAGAGATATACATGTAAAAAATGAAGTTAGACTTTAACCTTACTCCACATGCAAAAATTAACTTAAGATCAAAGCCCTAAACTTAAAGGATAAAACTATAAAACTCTTAGAAAAAAGAAACCTTCAAGAGAAGACATTGGATTAGTCAATCATTTCTTTGATATGACAGTAAAAGCAGACAACAAAAGAAAAGTAGAGAAAACAGACTGCCTTAAAATTTTCAGATTATGTGTGTCAAAGAATGCAGTCATCAGAGTAAACAGGCAGTTCTTGGCATAGGGCTACGGCACAATTACAACAAAACAACCCAATTTAAAAGCAGACAGAAGATCTGAGTAGACATTTTTCTAGAGAAGATATATGAATAGTCAAAATGCAAAGACGCTCCACGTCACCCGTGATGAGAGAGAAGCTAATCAAAACCAGCATGCGACACCACAGCACATCCATTAGTTACCATTAAAATATAGAAAATAATGAGGATTGATAGAATGTAAAGGAAGTGAGATCCCCGTGTGCATTGTGGTTGAGAATGTAAAATGGCCCAGCTGCTATGCAAGACAGTGAAGCAGCTCCTCAAAAAACTAAAAATAGAATTACCATGTGCTCCAGCCACTTCTCCTCTGAGTATGGTTTAGATATGAAATGTCACCTAAAGGCTTGGTCTTCAATGGAACAATGTTCAGGAGCAGAATTTGAGGGGATTGATTGGATCATGAGGGCTCTGATCCTATGATGGATTCCTTCATTGATGGGTTCATAATTGAATGGAATATTGGGAAGTGGTGAAAATTGTAGGAAGTGGTGCCTATTTGGAGAAAGTGGGTCACTGGGGGCATACCCCGGAAAGGTGTCTTTATTTGGTCACCAGTTTCTTCCTTGCTGGCTCTCTCTCTCTGTCTCTGCATTCCTGGCCACCATGAAATTAGCAGCTGTGCTCCACCACACCCCCTCCACCACCATGTACAACCTCCCCACCCGCCCAGGAACAATGGAGCCAGCAGACAATGGTCTGAAACCTCTGAAACCATGAACCAAAATAAAACTATCCCCCTTTAAGATGTTTTGCTCAGGTATTTTGTTACAGTAACAAAAAAACTGACATAATGCTCCCAAAATTAAAATCTGGGATTTAAAGAGGCTTTTTTATACTCGGATACACAATTGCCAAAACCAGAAACAATTCAAGAATCCATCAATAAATGAATGACTAAGGAAAACGTAATATATGCAAACAGCTGAGTAATATTCAGCCTTAAAAAGGAAGAAAATCCTGACACATGCCACCTAGCACAGAAGACCCTTGAAGATATTATGCTAATTATGATTCTACTTATACAAAGTATCTAGAACAACCAATCTCACAGAGCCAGGAAGTCCAATGGTGGTTTTCAGGGTATGGGGAGAGAGGAAATGGAGAGTTATTGTCTAATAGGTTTTGCAAAATAAAAAGACTCCTATAGATGGAGGGTGTTGACAGTAGCTTAGTAATGTGAATGTTCATGAGATCATTGATCGCTACATTTTAAAATGGTAACAATGGTAAATTTTATTATATGCTCAAACCATAAAAAGAGATATGAAAAGAGCCCACAAGGACTAAAGATCTTATATGCAGGATGATCTCAGTTATGTAGAACAGAAAAAGAAAAATTCTAGGGGAAAGTACACAGAATATTAATAGTCATTTTGAAAAACAGAATTATGGTTACTTTTTTTTTTTAAAGAGAGAGGGACAGTGAGAGAGACAGAGAAAGAGAAAAACAACTGTATTTAGTTTTTCACATGGCCTTAGTTGCTCCAACACATAGTTGTGTACGTGGTGCTGGGGTTTGAACCCGGGTCCTCGTGCTTGCCAGGCAAGCGCCAAAGCCGAAACCGCTGAGCCACCGCTCCAGCCCCATATGCTTACATTTTTAAAATTCCATATATATCATTCCTAAATGATTTATAATAAAGGTGTATTACTGTTTTAAAAGAGAGAAAACAAGAGAATGAGAGAGAGAGAGAATCAATTTTATTTATTCATTTGGTTTGTTTATTTCTCTGATACTTAGTTGTGTATGTGGTGCTGAGGTTTGAACCCGGGTCCTTGCACATGGCACACAAGTGCTCCAACCGCTGAGCCACTACTCCAGGCCTGTATTACTTTTATTGTAAAGTAAAAGAAAAATTACACAGCAGCGGGCACACACATTCAACAGAAACACATGCTCAGTGTATGGAATCACAGAGCTAATGGTCAGTGAAGAAACCAGTACAGACATTAACTTGAAATTGATAAGCAAACCAAAAATCAATTTATGTGTTTCAGCTAAACATATGTAAACAGAAATATTCTGGTTTTTAACAAGAATGCCTATTCTATTAAAATCAGGGCCAGAGGGAATACACCAAGATCACCAACTATACTCAGGATATCATAGGTCAGAAAACTTAAGGCAGATTGCATAAAAAAGGGAACGTATTTTTTCTTTTGTTTTGGCAGAGGCCTATACCTTCATCATCACAGTATTTCTAAAAAATCATTAAAGCAGGTAGAAATGAAACTAAATACTCGTTCTCAGACCCCCAGCAATATGTTACTATAGCCATTATGAAATATGAGAAAATCAACAAGAGCAAAGTGATTGAGCAAAGAAAAAGAGAGCCAGAGCTGACCAACAGGAAGAAGAGCTATGAGACCGAAGACAGTCTTCTCAAAGGGGGACACATTTAAATTGGGCCAGGAAAACAGGCCGAATTGCTTTTTTAATATTTGGGGAGTGGTTTTACAGCAGCTTGACTAATAACAACTTCAATGTTCCCCTCTTGATTTATAAATTTAATCTCTGTACCAGGTAAGAGAACTAGCTGGTTAATTCTCTTACGGTTTATCATCAGACACCTTGGCCTGGAACATGGCTCTGGCAAACTTTTAGGAATACTTTCCCTTGTGTATGGAGTGAGAAGAGTCAAGAAAGCATTTCCACATCACTACAGTTCTGTCTTTAGTATCTATCAAAAGTTTTAGTGCTTGAACTTTGACCCAACAATTCTACTTCTAAGATGCATCCTAAATAAATTGTTGCACAAAAATAAGTGGACAAGTGATGTTCACTGCCATATTTTTAGTAAAGGCAAACATCTGAAGTCATTCTGAATTTCCATCAATCTAGGAATGGTAAAATAAATCATGAACTGTTCAAAACCAGGAATGCTATAGTCCTTAAGCAAAAATAATTATATATTTGTATATTTTGATGTAAGAAGATATCCTGAATGTTGTTGAGTAACAGAAAAAATCAAAGATATCAATGTTATCTCATATGCTTAAAATAAAGTATATGTGAAAGTGTGTTTGAACATAATAATTAGCACTTAACAGTCTTTGTAATTATTAGCAACCACTAAGTTTAAGCAATAATACTCAAGAATGTAGGTGAGGATAAGAAAGGATGAAGAAGACTACTCATTTTTAATTTATAATCATATACATTGATAAAAACTTTATAATTCTAAGTATTAACAATATTGTAAAAATTTTAAATTCTTCTCTTCTTTTAAAACTTTCTAATATTCAAAAATAATGCTTAGAAGTCAAGCCCATTACCAATTTAGGAAATAGCCAAGACCTATGTTATTCTCAAATACACCAATTTTTAGAACATTTAAAACACGCTTTAGGCTCTCATCATGAAAATTCTTCCGAATAACAAGAGCTTTTTATGTTGTCAAGCCTCCCCAAGATATGTAAATCTCCACCTATTCGGCAATCGTACACTGGACAGCACTTCTCGGTTTCTGCAGCAAAACCTTCCTGAAAAGTAGGTGCTGGTGCGAGCTTACTCACCACTGAGAAGGATTACACACCACCCACATTTTTCTTGTGCTGATAATAGTTAAGATCTGCAAGAATGCTGGTTTGTTCTCCAGTCTTTGTCTATGTTTACATCTTCCTTAGCATAAAACGCAATCATTCCCACCCTGCTATCTGGGGATTTGGAGTAGGTCAGTTTTTGATTCAACCTTCCCAGGTCCACAGGTAGTTTAGTACTCAGGCTGCTGTCACCCAGCATTTCATTCTTATGTAAATGTTTTTAATCCTTTTTGCTAAAGCTGTGATTCTACTGCTGAGGCTGGAATGTGGAAGAAAGGGTCAAAACCCTCTCCTTCCTAGGCCACTGTGTACCCAGCAATTCACCCAGTCCTCCCTACCCCTGTGCCCTGCCACTCCTCCCAGGCACTGGCTTCTCCGCAGGCCAGGAGCATGGATCCAGGCAGACCTGCAAGCCCAGGAAAGCTCAGATGAGAAAAGGCGAATAGAAATAAGACCCAGTTACTGCGAAGTTGGTTGCACTGTTCCAGCACTATCAAGTCTGTCCTGTGCCTTAGCGTCATAGAGATGTGTGCCAGTAACTTTTGGGAGTAGTGCATTTACACAAAGAAACATGCAGGAGTATGAGAGGGCAATTCATCAGTCAACATAAGCCTCAGCACCTCCACGGCTGGGAATACTGGTGGATTCTAAGGAGAACAGATAAAGCTTTTCAGCTTCTCTGAGGCAAAAGCTGAACAAGAAACCACCTTCTCTTATCTAATGAAGAACATTTATTCTAGCTTTTCCTTCTCCCTAATTAACATGATTCCGCCTTCATAGTCAGTTCAAGTGTGTCAACTCCAGCCAAGCTTTCCCTGAACTAAGCGATGTCACTCTTACAGGGTCTTAGAATGCTATATACCACTCTATCGTGGCATATATCAACATTACAATTTGTATTAGTCTCATTTCTATTACTATAACAAAATACCTGAGGCTGGGTAACTTTATTAGAAAAGGGGGGTTATTATGACTTACTGTCCTAGTTGAAGATCTAGGATCCATGTCTGGTGATGGCTTTCTTGCTGACACAGTCCCAAGGCAGCAGGGAATCACATGGCAAGAGAAAGAGAGCACACAAGTGTATGTCCTCTGCTGTCTTCACCTCTTCTCATAAAGCCATCATGGGAGTTTCACCCTAATGACTCTATCTAATGTTTATCACCTCCCAATGGCCCCACCCTCTACATACCACAGTCAAATGAAGTTGCATCCTCTAAATACCTCATGATGGGGATCAAATTTCAAAACATGGGACTGGGGACTTGGTTCAGTGGTAGAGGAGTGCTTGCCTAGCATGTGCAAGGCCTTGGGTTCAATCTCTGGCATTGAAAAATAAATACAAGCATGCATATATCACAGTTTCAAAGCACAAAGCCTTTGGAAATATACTGAATCCCTAACCACATCAGAGCACAATTACTCCTCTGTTAGTGTGATCATTTTATGGTGATTATCTGCCTCCTTGCTGATCTCTAACTCCCATGACAGCAAGCACTGTGCCTGTAACATGATTGGCCCTCAATAATATGATTGGATGGAGGAGTGAATGAATGAACAAATCACGCCAGTTCATCTCAGAAGCTGCTCGCCTCCCTCATCCTCCCAGAACAGGTATGTGCTAATTGCTTTTGGGACTACAGTACATGGCCCAATTGTCAATAGCAAATGTAGCAAGTTTGGTTTAATTTATTAAGTATGATGTATGAACCATTACAGTATACGCAAAGAAGAAGACTAGGGGTCTATGAGCTTCTACTTCAGCTTCTTTAGTTTATCAGACATTCAGAGGCAGGAATCTGAAGTTAAGAGCAAAATCAGCAAATGTAGTGGGACAAGAAAGACAGGTGGTACGGAGAGCATTTGGTCAAAGCAGGAAAGCACAGTCTTGGTGGGAGTCTAGCAGTAACCATGGCAGTCCAGTCCTCGGAAGACTGGTTAGCCTGTATTTCAGGGCCAGGGAATTCAGTCCTTGGCAAACCTTGCCACTAGACACGAGTTCCAGCTGGAAAGAGCAGAATATGGACAACATGTCTTTCATCAGTCAGAGTCCCTGCCATCGCCACAAAAACAAAGATGATCAGGACCAACTTGACTTGAAATAACTTGGAAGATTTTATTGTTTTTTGACTTGCAAATAGGTAAGTCAATGCTTCAAACCCATTATATATATATATTACATATATATAAAATATATATAAACACATATATATGTAACATATATGTATATATGTGTTTTATATATATATATATATATTACACATATATATATGGAAAGAGAGAGAGGGACAGTGAGAGAGAGAAAGAGAGAATCCATTTTATTTAGTTTCTCATGTGGATATCGTTGCTCCAACACCTTTTGAGTTTGTGTTGCTGGGGCTCAAACCCATGGACTTGCACATGTTAGGCAAGAGCCATAACCACTGAGCCACCGCTCCAGCCCCTGCAAACCCATTTTGAAAAAGCATATTTTAACGCATTATACAACACTTTTTTAAAAACCTTTTCCTTTTATCAGTATACTACGTTCCTCTCACCATAGCAACCTACATCTCATGCTAACAGCTATCAACACCAAATCCAGATATGTTCTCTTTATTTTTGAAAGCTTTCAGCTTGTACAATAGTTAAAATTTCTCCTATACTTAAACTAACCATGGGTAGCATAAGAACCATAAAAACTTAAAATTCCAAAAGGAATGCTTTTAAAGTATGCAAATAAAATTGAAATTTTTTTTAAATTGACTTTGCAGACACCATTGTCACCCACTATAGTCACCCACTGCCAGCCAGCATCAACCCCACTGTGTTCTTCAATATCTCTGTCAATGGTGATCCCTTAGACCACATCTTCTTCCACATGTTTGCAGACAGTTCCAATGAGAGCAGAAAACTTTAGTGCTCAGAGAACTGAAGATAAAGGATTTGCTTATAAGAATTTCTGCCTTCACAGAATTATTCCAGGATTTATGAGTTAGGGTGGCCACTTCCCATGCCAAAACGGCTCTGGTGGCAAGTCCATCTACAGGGAGAAATTTTGATGCTGATCACTTCATCCTGAAGTTGTCTTGTCCATGAAAAATGCTGGACCCAAAACAAATTGTTCCCAGATCTAATCTAGCCTGTCAGGACTGAGTGATTGGATGGCAGACATGCAGCCTTCGGGAAGGTGAAGGAGGCTTGAACGTGGTAGAACCCGTGGAGTGCTTTGGGTCCAGCAATGGCAAGACCAGCAAGAGTACCATTGCCAATTGAAGGCAACTCTCACACATTTGACTAGTGTTTATTTTAACCACAAGAACATTTCTTCAGTACTCCAAGAGAACACACCACCACTCCATCCATGATCCATGGATCCATGATCTTTGTGCTCTTGCTTAAGTCTTTGGGTTCCATATTTTCCTCCAAGTCTAGCTGAACTACAGAGTTCACTTTATGATTATGAATAAAAACTAAATAATAAAAAATAGATAAAGTAATAAATATGTCAGTTAATTCATGTGCAGGATAAAATGAATCAACAATGCAGAGAAAAAGGTACACATAAATACCCAAAAAAACTCTTAATTTTACTACAATAATAACTTTGTTTCTGTATTATTTTGCCAAAATCTACATTTCTTGAATTTTAGTTAGATTCATTTTTATTATGACTATAAATTGTTTCTAATTACTGTTTAATTTTCTAACAGAAACAAAGTCCTAAATTTGTTTAATCGAATTCCATCTTATTTTGGTTTGGTTTGGTTTG
>PVKS010018012.1:0-40902 GCA_004027875.1 Aplodontia rufa
GCTATGATAGGCCCCACTTCCTGCCTCACCCAAGAAAAGAGGAAGGTCCCAAGGCAGGTTTCTGCCTCTTCCCCAGACAGCACAGAAGCCAGCTCTCCAGGTGGACAAGGTTCCCTTCCAGAGGCCCTTTTCCACACAGGGCTTCAGTCTCTCGGGGGAGGATGTGGATGAGATGGCAAAGGTGTGACCCAGGAAGATGAGGCCAGGGAAACAAGCACCGGGGCTCAGAAGAAAGTCTGTGCTACTCCCTTGAGACTCAGAGAGCCCAAGTAATTTCCTTAAGGTCACACAGCTGGACAGTAATGGAACCAGGAGTCACACCCTGGTGGACCTGCCCCAGAGCTCATCCGAGAAGGAAAAAGCTTCAGGAGAATTCCCTTGGCACCGCAGAGTAGCATTCATGGCTATCTGAGCTCATCTGCAGTGAGAGGGCAAAGAAACAGCCCAAGGTTACAGAGAGAACTTGAGGTGGAATCAGAATGGGGCTCGCTGTCCTCAGCAGGGACACTGCACGTAGGACCTTCCTCAACTCTAGGGCGAGGCAGGAGGCAGCGGCCTCTCCCTAATACCATGAGCAAGTGCCATCTCCTGGGGGACTTGGGACCCCCTCCACCCTTGCCGACCCGTACCTTGGCCCCGAGGCGCAGCTGGTCGATGGTGTTCTCCGCCTCAGCATACTTGGTGAGAAGCCTGTGGTAGTCTTCCTACGGGAGGAGAGCAAGGCTGTTACACCCCAGGCATGCAGTCCCCTCCATGGCACTGGAGCCAAGAGCTCACCGGTGGGAGCTGAGCAGACATCTTTGGGCTGCCACGTAACAGAGTCCCATTTCCAAACTCTGAACAATGCCAGCCTGCGGGGGAACCTGGGGTGAGGCCTGGGGTTCCCCTGGTGTACAGCACGGCTGCCCAGCCCTTGGGTAAGGACGCACATCTCTCCCACTGCACTAGTCCCAGGGCTTAGGCAGCATGCTTGTTAAGCATTTTTTTGTTTTTTAAAGAGAGAGGGACAGTGAGAGAGACAGAGAAAGAGAGAAACAATTTTATTTAGTTTTTCACATGGCCTTAGTTGCTCCAAAACTTAGTTGTGTACGTGATGCTGGGATTTGAACCCAGGTCCTCGTGCTTGCCAGACAAGCGCCGAAACCGCTGAGCTACCACTCCAGCCCTTGTTAAACATTTTTAATAGCCACCCAAAGAAATCACCCGAGTGGGAGAAGAAGAGAAGACTCAAAAGCATGGTTTCACCTACTCAGAATCACCCTCCTTCAACAAACTCTGACCTGTGATTAAAACAAGTTTGTTACAGGGAAGAAGCAAAAGCCAGTGTCAGGCTGGAGTGGTGGCTCAGCAGTTGGAGCACTTCCCTGGCATGTGCAAGGACCTGGGTTCAAACCCCAGCATCACATACACAACTAAGTGTCTGAGAAACAAAGGCCAGATGGAAAAATAAAGTTGATTCTCTTTCATTCTCTTAAAAAAAAAAAAAAAAGCAGTATTGCTGGTCACCTTGCAGGATGAGAGGGAATTGACTCCAGGTTCTAATAAGTAATCCAATGGACGGACTGGGGCACGTGTCTGGTTCTTCCCATGGTGGTTCTTCCCATGTGAACAAGAGCTTGGGGACTGAACTGCACCATGATGAGGCAAAATTTTACTTTTCAGAAAATTTCTAATTATTAATGCGGAAGGAGCAACAATGTAAGAAGATCGCCATTTTGTTACCCCCAAATGAAGGGCTTGGTCAAGGCCATGACCGGAGGGCCCTTCCCTGAAGGAGGCAGCAGACCTGCTGGGCCATCTCTGGCCACAAACTCCTTCCCATGGAGCCTGCGGTCGAGAGAAGAATCACACGCACAGATGATTATGGACCAAAAAAAGCCTCCTGCTCAGAGCCTACCACAGCCGGGGAAGGAATGGCTACACCATGAGATGCCACAGAGCACGTGCAGAAGGCAGGCGGCTCTCCAGGGCAGAAGCAGCCTAGCAAGTCACAGGGAGAAGTAAGATGCGGAGAGGCTCCCGGGTTAAGAGAGATTTGAAAAGAAGCAGGGCCAAGAAAGGAAAAAGAAAGGAAAAAGGCGAGGAAACTCGCAGGCACGTGAACCGAACGTCAGACACGGGCCCTGAGGCCCACTAACCGAAGGCAGCGCTGCTGACCAGGGACTGTGAGAGCTGAGAGGCGCCGGGACACCTGACAGTACCGTGTTAAGGAACCGGCACTGATTTTTGAGGATCATCGTGACATTGAGACTGTGTTTAAAGTAAGGTCCGTATCTTTAGACACGAACTCACAGAGACAGAAAACGATCGGATGCCTGAAATTCTGCCTCTAAATGGGGGTCAAAGGGAAGTCAGACGCCGAAGGAGGAGGCTTGAGGGGCTGCTGCGTGCAGACGCTGCGGGGAGCGTGGTGTCCACGTAAAACTTTCTCCCCGAATATATCTGAGATTTTTCACAACAGAAGTTCACAACAACAAAGAAGTTCACAATAAACAGATCATGCTTGAAACACGAGCCGTCGGGGCTCTTTCTGAGCAAAGGGCTTAGGTCTGCCTAATGGCTCTGGGGACAGCTCTCCCTCTGCCAGCGGGGTTCTCCTGGCTTAGACCCAAGGCCTCCCTATCCCGCCTACCTCCATCACAGTCAGGTGCCCAGGTGACACAGTCCCACCTACCTGGAGCTGATGGATCAGCTCAGTAGCCTGCTCAGGTGTCTGAAACTCCTGGGGCACCCTGGGCACAGAGTGGGCATGAGATGTGTCCTTGCCCAGGGGTGCTTCTCCGCTGCTCAGCAGTACCTCCCGCACAATCTCGGCCGGTGACTTGAAGATCAGGGGCCCAGTAGGGCCTCGAGGCTGCTTGCCAAGGTTTCTGGACTTGGGGGGGCGGTAGCTCTCATCTTTGGGAAACCTCACTCGGGGTCCCACCTTGGAGAAATCAGGGAGCGGGTAGTTCAGACGCCCCCGGCCATACTTGGGGGCATCAGAAGAGGAGTGGTTGGCCAGAGTGGCTCTGTGCCGGGGCAGAGACCTGTCCTTCCAGACAGGCCTAGGCTGAGGACTCTGGGGGCTGACAGAGCCGGTGAATCGGGAAGGCAACGGCTTAGGTGATGTCTTCGTCTGCCTCTGGGTCCGGTCTGCAGGCTGTAACAGGCTGGTGGTTTCTCTCTTCCATCTGCCTGCAGCGTTCTGGGGGCTCTGGGCTGGTGGTGCTGAGGGGTCCTGGAATTCTGTGGGTGTTGCCAGAGCAACTCCGCCTCCGGTTCTGTCACCTGGGTTTAGGAGGTGGTGGTGGGGGCTCTGTGGTAGGGTTTCTTCCAGGACAGTGGGCCGGGGGACATCTGTCTCTCCTTCCCAGGTAGAATCAAGGCTGTCACTAGTGTGGCCCAGGCTCACGGTCCCACTGCTCCAAGACCTGGCAGAGCCGAGTTCAACAGACGGGTTGACCTCAGAATGTTCTGAAAGTTTGCTCCTACTGGCTTGTTTGCCAGAGGCCACCCAGCCTCTGGCCTGACCCCGCCCCAGAGCCATAGGGCAGGTGTTCCTGCTGTGCTCTGCGTGCCCCAGCCGTGGGGAGCTCTCTCCAGTGTCCTCAGCCTCAGGACTTCTGGGGGCTTCATCTGGCTCTTCTTCAGTCATGTCCGACTGATGGTCCTGCTGGGGGAGCCAGTGGAGAGGCAGGGTGGAACCTTCTGGGCTGTCCACATCCTCTGCGTCAACCTCTGGGAAGACAGGCCATCCATCGATTAGCACAGGCCAGCTGGGGCCTTGTAACCTTAGCCTGCCTTTCTTCACGTGGGGATGGCAGGAATCCCCACGAGCACCCCCACAGCCAAGTACTGTGACATCTCTTCTGGTGGCCTCAACAGTCCTTCA
Organism: Aplodontia rufa; assembly: GCA_004027875.1. Taxonomy (NCBI): domain Eukaryota; kingdom Metazoa; phylum Chordata; class Mammalia; order Rodentia; family Aplodontiidae; genus Aplodontia; species Aplodontia rufa. Next base: position 3,875 of record PVKS010018012.1, read on the forward strand.
AACTCAAACCTCAAACCCAGTCGTCCCCCACCCTGTAGCGTCTCCCAACTCAGCAAATGGCAATGCCACCCCATCCTGTTGCACAAGTTAGAGGCCTGGGGAGGGATCGGGGCCACTTCTCTCCCCCAGTACACCTACTCTAATCTGTCACCTGGCCCTGACACATTTACCTCCTACAGAGCTGTGAAGTCCACCACTGCCCCTGTGCTCAGCCCACACCCTCTCATGCCGGGACCACTGCAGGAGCCACATACTCATCTCAGCCCACACACTCATCCGCATCTGAAAACTCAACCACACTTCCTGTGGTTCCAGGACAAAAGCAGAGCCTCTAATACAGCCCTAAGGCTCCTGTCACTCCAACCCACTGGCTCCACCGACCCATGTCCCTTCGGGCCCTCCCTGCTCCCAGCTGAGCCCCCCACATTCCCTCCCACAAGGACTGTGCACGCATTCATCCCTCTGCCCAGCAAGCTCCTTCTTATTTGTCCTTGAGATACTGGCTCCACCCTGACACTACAAAGGAAGTCCTGGAGCTCCCCCTTTTATAGACTCGTAGGTGGATGGCTCTACTGGGTGACACCCATCTCATTATGTCACCTCTGTCCATTTATGTGATTATCTCATTAATGGGCTTCTCCCCACCACACTGCAAGCTCCAAGGGAGCAAGGACAGGTGCTGGGTTGTCACCACTGCACTTGCAGAGTTGGTGCTCAATGCTATTTGCTAACTGAATAGAAAAAAGGAGGAGGGGAAAGATGAAGTATGTGAACCTCCCAAGAAAAAGACAGCTGTTGTAATTATCACATGAGTACTCAGAAATACTCATTCACCTCCCACCCATCCTCCTTTTTAAGTATCCATCTATCCACTTACCCACCACCCACTTATCCATCCCCATCCAACCCCACCCACTCCTCCACCCCATCCACCAACCCACTAACCACTCATTCACCTATCCATCCACCAACCCACCACCCACTCCTCTATTCCCATCCACCTACCAACCCACCACGTATTCGTCCACCCCTATCCACCCACCCACCCACCCCACCACTCATCTACCCATCCATCACACACAGTCACACCTATGGAGCACCTACTCTTTCATCTTCTTGGATAGAACCAAATGAGCTGTAGTCTGCATGGCACCAAGAACAGACTCTGCTCTGGCTGGACATACCTTTGTCACCCCCTGTATCACTTGCTGACTCCTATGCTCTTTCTCCTACCCTGACAGCTCATTTACAGCAGCCCAGAAGCCCAGAGATGTTAAGTAACTTGCTCTCAGGTAACTTCGGAGCAGCGCTGGACCTAGAACCCAGCCCAGCCATACAACAGAGTTTGTGTCTGTCACGGGGCCATGCAGTGGGGTGAAGAGTGTGCACCTTAGAGCCAGGGTTCACTCAGGCCCTCTGACCCGTCCCTGCGGGCAGGGGCAAGTCACTGACCTCTCCAGTATCCTTATTCAAACTTGAGGTCTGTGTCTCCTACCTGGCAAGGCATGGAGCGAAGGAGGGGAGCAAAGGCTGGGCCCTGGGCACACAGTGAGGACATAGGACATGGTAGCAGCTGTTACATCACAGCAGGAGTTACCATGTGACTGCAGAAGGAGACACCTCTGTCTTATCACCCAGTGCATCTCAGCCCCCAGAAACAGCTGCTGAGCAGGCAGCTGGGGGCACAGGGCACTCTGAGCAGATCTAGCACATGACACTAGTGGCCTAAAGGCTTCTCTACCATCCACTTGGGATCTGCTGACTCCCAGAGTCCTGCAAAGGGCCTTCCACTCCTAATTAAGTGCAATCGTGGCCCTGTGTCAAGCTCTTCCTGTGTACAATGGCATTAGCACTCCTACTCGCAGATGGGGAAACCAAAATCCAGGGAGAAGGGACTTGCCAGGCCAAGCCAGGGAGTTAGTCTACATTGGTCTTGATGAAGAGAGACAACAAGGAACGCCAATGGTTCCATTGCTAACTGGGATTTTACAAAGTCTTAAAAATGGTCAAGATCCATAGACCAAGCAATTCATAATACCAAAGATATTATAAAACCAAGTGTGTGCCAGGCATGCGGCGCACTCCTGTAATCCCCGTGGTTCAGGGGGCTGAGGCGGGAGGATCGCAGGTTCAAAGCCAGCCTTAGCAACTTAGCAAGCCCCTGTCTTAAAATAAAAAATAAAAAGAGTGGGGGGTGTGGCTCAGTGGTAAGGCATCCTTGGGTTCAATCCCCACACCAAAAAAACCCCCCAAAAACAAACAAACAAAAACAACTCACCAAGTATGCAAGGATATGATACACTGAGAACACTCATCTCTGCATTATAATTAGCAAACAAGAGAAGAGGTGTAAATGCCATAAGTACAAAAGGTGCACACCATGGACTTGTAAGCCAGCATTAGGAGTGACTTGTGGAAGGATGTTTGGAGAGTGCAGAAAATAAACAAAGGGCAGGAGTATGCAGAATACTGCTCCATATTCATATCACATTTGCATATCCATGCCTATGGAAGTGAGAGGTTATCTGTGGGTGGGATAATAAACAATTTTTTTTTAATTTTAAAGAGAGAGGGACAGAGAGAAAGAGAGAAATAATTTTATTTAGTTTTTCATGTGACTTTCGTTGCTCTGACACGCTTGGTTGTATACATGGTGCTGGGGTTCGAACCCGAGTCCTCATGCATGCCACCACTCCAGCTCCAGCAATTTTTTTAAATAGTAAGCAGCCTTTAATTTTACCTCTTTTTTTGTTTATATTTTATGGGTTTAACGAAATGTACATTGCTACACACTGTTAAAGTCATTTAAGGTTTTAAGTTATAGATTTTATACAATTTTGTTTTAACTAAACATTTAAAGCTTCCCCCACTCCCCTCCCTCTGCTGGAAGGCAGGATTCTGGGGGACCAGACACCACTGCAGAGGGTAGGGGGTCAGACTCACCTTCTCCTGAAGACCCTCCCGAATCCTGTGGGTCTGGGGCCCACTCCAGAGGTGGCAGGTGCTGCTGGGCCAGGCAGAAATCTTCCAGGAGCTCAGGGCTGGTGGCATTGGGAAAAGGCGGCTCATCCCCACAGCCAGAAGCACTACTTCCCTCTGTCTCCTTTTCCTCAACCCAGGCCCAGCGCCGCCGCCGCTGGGGTCCTTTCCCTAGGCCTGGTCTGGTCCAGTGGACCTCAGTCCCTGAGCTGGCCATCAGCCTGGCTCGGGCTTCACCTTGGCCACTTCATCTTCAGGAGACAGAGCTGCTGCTGGGGACCCCAGAGTCACTGCTGGCTCCTCTCAGTACCAGCCATCCTGCCTACCTGTTGGGGACACAAGCAAGAGAGAACATTAATCCCGGAAGACTCCTTCTTCATCCACAACAAGAAGTCACCAGCAGGACTCAGAATCAGAACAGCCCACTCCAGCTCCATCCTGAACCTGCAGGACCTTGGGAGAGTCGTCTGCTACACTGGCAACACAGGGATGAGAATCCCTCTCCTGGGGCGTAAGACAAGGACGCCAATGGCCAGCAGGCTGACCAACGGGTGTCTGGTGTTCTATTATCACTGTGTACCCAGGTCCACCTGGGGCCCTCCTCACGGAAGAGCTGACAGCCTGGGGAAAGCAGACAGATACCCAGGCAGCTACGAATCCAGCTGAGAAGTGATAGGGGAGGAAGTTGGGGCCATTGCAGAAGCCACTTCCCTTGGGAGCCTTCTTTCTCCTCCCTGGGGGATGAATTTAGGTGGAGAGTGGAGAATGGTGAAAAGGTGATTCCAGCACATAAAACAATTGAAAACAGGTGCTCAAACAAGTGCAGGTCCACAGCACTGCTCACGCCCAAGTGGGGAAGCAGCCCAGGTGCACATCCGTGGATGAAAAACCACTCGTGACAGCTACATGCAGGGCACCATCAGCCATGAGCAGGGACGAAGGGAAGGCGGCTGGAGTCTTGATGCGCGCTCCAAAGTCCTCCTAAGTGAGAGAAGCTGCAAACAAAAGCCACCGCGCACGATTCCATGTGCAGGCAATGTCCGGACCAGGTGATGCCACAGAGGAGGCGAATGTGGTGAGCAGAGGCAGGGGACAGAGGGTCCAGTCTGCTTAATGGGTACAAAGTTCCTTTTGGGATGATCAAAGTGTTTTGGAACTAGATAGAGGGAGAGTTACACAGCCTTGTGAATGCACTCCATGCCATTGAATTGTTTAGTTTAAAGTGGTTAATTCATTTCCTTTTAAAAAAGAAGAAAAAACCCCAGAGCATTCCCCAGAGCATTCCGGACAAGGGGACCAATGGGAACAAAGGCAGGAGGAGGCATGCCTGCCAGGTGCTGTCCTGCACAAGGAGGTTGTTTCCAGAGGGCTATGGTGACTGGGGCCTGGAGATCAAGACAGCAGGGAGCAAGGGAAGGGGAGGAGTGGTCAGACCCAGGGGGCCTTTTGTTCCTACTCAAGTACAGACAGCAAGATCCAAGTGAGGCTGAGAAGCTTCTCTCTGGCAGCTCTGGGAGAGTGGACCAGAGCAGAGGCCTTCCCAGTCTGTTAGGGTGGACCTGGTGAAGGGGAAGGGTGGCCCGAGAAGACTCCTCTACCTTCTTCCTGTCCTCTCTTCTTGCTGCCTTTGCCTTCTTTCCACACTTCCTGTTATGCCAACACTTCCTCTGTGCCAAGCACCGTGCCAGGCCTGGGAGTTCCCAGCCACGGAGGTCTCCGAGAATTGTGCCATGGCTGTGTGGTGGGGTTCCAGGCTAGCTCAACCAGGCCTTCTTCCACAGGTGGGAAAAGAAGCCAGAGAGCAGGAGGCCTTGTCCAAGGCCACACAGGGGTCAGGCAGGCTGGGCAGAAGTCAGACTCCCATCCACAACCCAGGCTCTTCCTCCTAGCTGTGGCCAAGTGGAGTAAACTGCAGGCCCTGGAGACAGAGCCTGTGTTTATCCCTTCCGCCTCGTGAGCTTTGGATCCTGGTTGGGAGTCTCACTTTGTACAATTTAGAAAGCGAATAGGCAACTATTTCTGGACACAGGGTTCCCCAGGGAACAGTGCAGCTCGGGAGAGGCCGACCTCTCAAGGACTGGGGTATGCACAGCAGGGCTCAAGGGCTTCTCCTCTCCCTCCCGTTCCTCCTCTGCACCCCAGGGCAGAGCCCCAGAATTTCTCCCGTATCAGTCCTTCTGTTACCCCTCAGCCCTATCATGCCCACCACACCTGATGTCCCCACTCTGCCCGCCTGGCTGGGTGCTTTCCATCTTCTCAGTCTGCTTCCCCTGTGACAGGCAAACGTCTTTCAAATGACAAAGCTGAAGCTCAGCAGAGAACAGGCACCTGGCCAAGGTCACCCGGCTGGTCAGTGCCAGGGCAAGGTCTGCAACTGTCAGTCCTGGCCCAGTGGGCTCATTTTTTTTTTTTTAAATCATACAACCATCTATCTGTAAGAATATATTTGCTCCCATACACACATAAATATGCACATACATATTTTTCTTATAACTTCATATAGATATATAAAATCTTGCACTAATATACTATATGATTTAGATAGAATATTTCCAAAAGTGAGTTTTCAAAAAGATGTGATAGAAAACAAGTATTTTCAATGGAAGTGCAAGTTCACCTCGCTTCCCAGGCCTTCTTGTGGCCTTCTTGGAGATCCCTGGCAGTGACCTTGACCTTGAGTGTGCGGGAGAATCCTCTGAGCATGGGGCTGCCGGGGGCCCACTGCAGAGAGCCCAGCTCTGCTTGGGGATGGGGCCTCTGGACTGCACTTTAATCCTGGGCCCTGGGCCCACCCACCAGCTCCATCCTGTTTCCAGGACCTACAGCAGCAGGTGTAGGAGGTGCTATCATTTAACTGCTGCTTTTCTCTCTGAAACCTCCGCTGAGGAAGGGGCTGGGGAGGAGTGTGGATTTTCGGCTTTTTAAAGGGTCTTTTTCTAGCCCTGCCACAGGGCAGCCTGACCAATCACAGAGGCTTCTGCGTGCATAAAGAGGAACATCCTGTCTTTTGGGATGACTCAGTCACTGCAGAAATCTCACTGTGACCAGGGGACACGGCATGTCAGAGGCGCCTGCGGTCACAGGCTGCAGTTTTGCAGTTGCCCCTTGCAGTGAGCCTTTCCTGGGCAAGACCCATGTCCACCGCTCCAGCCACGACCCTCAATGCCACAGAACCCAGCACCCACCAGTCAACACACACACATTGGTGCCAACCATGTGCTAGAGCGGCAATAGAGAAGCAGGCCAGCCCTCAGGTCCCCAGTGCTGCTGTCACCTCCGGTGGCAAAATGGAGAAAATGCCACCTGCCCTGGCTGTTGCCCAGAGGGCATGGCCCTGCTGGGGAGGGCAAGGAGGCAGGGGTAAAACTGTTGCCCCCCTCCTCCCCACTAGGGTCACATGTCAGTGGACCAAGATACACACTGAGCACCCAGTGGGTGCAAATCAATTAAAAAACAAATCCTGGGACTTCCTACTGGGTGCCAGGCACTACTAAAGAAATAAGGGATACAGAAAAGAATAGAAGCTTTCCACACTTTCATGCAGGGCAGCAAGGGCAGACGCAGAGGGTCACCGGAGGAGGACTCGTTAGGGCAGGCTTGAGAGAAGCAGGAGGAAAGGCATTCTGGGGAAAGGGAACAGAGCAGGCAAAGGTATGGGGGGGTCTAAAGCACGAACTGAACTTGAAGGAGGCCATGGGCAGGGGTCCTTGAGTGCCAGCCAAAGGCAGGGCATTGGAGTTGGCAGGTCTGGCTGCTCCTCCTGGGGTCCCACGTGAGCTGGGAGCTGACCCCAGGAGGAGCAGCCCCAATAAAACTAAGGACGGTACGGACTGGGCCCTAGGCTCAGGATCCCCTTGTGCCCTCAAGGGACCACCCCTCCTTCTGTAAATCTTTTCCTGTCCCAATGCTGCCCCCTCAATGTTCTGACAGACCCCTGTGAACTCTGTCCAGTTCTCAGGCCTGCCAGCCTCCTCCCCTCACCAGCCCACAAACAAGGCTCTTCTGCACCCTCAGCCATTCCAAAACCCAGGGTCCCCCCTTCATGGAGCAGTGGCTGGCACCACCCCATTCCAGGGTTGTCCAGGACACACCTTCGCTCTCACCCCACACAGACATCTCCCATGTAAGGAAACTGAGGCGTAAGAAGTGGCAGGCTCTCACCAGACCTCACATCCAGAAAGCACAGTCTTAGGAGTTCAAAGCCAGGGTGCTGTGGGTGCTAGGACTCTGAAACTGAGGCTGTCATAGTGTGGGAGAGCAGAGAAAAGGGGCCCAAATCAAATAGTTGGGTCCTGTAAAAAGCTGGGCCTGGGCTCAGCAGCCTGGTCAGCTGGCAGGGTACAGACCTGCTGCCCTCAAGGGGTAGCCTCAGGCTGTGTAGAAGCAGCCTCAAAGAAGCACTGGCCACCCCCTGTGAAAGCACCCTCTGTCTCCAGCTCACTCCAGCAATGGAGGCTAAGAGAAAAGGTGCCCTGCTTGTTGGGGGCTCTGGTCTCAGCCTTCTGACCCTCGGAACCTGGACTCTCTTCCTGCCCTTATGTGGCAGAAAGGGCCACTCCTGGGGGGACCCCTGCAGCCTCCGGGCGGCTCCCCACCCCTGCATGTCTCTGAGGCCCCTTAGCAACCCAGGGTACTAACTGTGCCAGTGCAGAAGAGGACACCGCAGGCACAGAGAGGGTCCAGCACCCATTCAGGTCCATGAGAGAACAGAATCTGAGCTGAGACTGGAATCCAGCACCCTGAGCTGGAGGAAATCCCCTCATGTCCACCCTTAAGGCCCCCCTAAGCCGGAGAGAAGTCTAACAGCTGCCGCAGGGCAACTTCCTGGCTGGCTGGTCCACTGGACTGTCCCGGAGCCTGTGACTGGCTGGTCCAAAGGGAGGCGGCCTCCGGGCCAGCCCGCCCTCCTTACCTCGCTGGGATCCTCCCCATGCTGCCCGTTGGGGCTCAGGGGGCCTGCCTCTGAGGTCTTTGTTCCCGGCAGCCCCCTGCCTCCACTGCGCCCAAGCCGCACTCGCACTCACAGACTAGCATCGCTCCCCACAGCTCCCGCCCCGCCCCGCAGCTGAGCCACCGCCTGGGCAGGAAGCGCCAGGCCGATTTCCTACAAGTGTTTGTCAGAAGGAGGGGGTTTGCTGTGTGCGGGAGCCTGAGGAGCTTAACCCCTTGCAGGTCAACCGCAGGTCTGCGCTGCCCAGGAAAGGTGCTCCCGGAATCTTCTCACATCCTGGGCATGGGGCCATCTGACCCACCACCCTCCAGGTACAGAGCCAGAGACTGGCGCCCAGAGAAGCTAGTCTTGGCCAAGGCCACACAGCATGCTGTACCCGGGAGGAGGCCTGAAGCCTCAACCCTCTGTGGTCTTCTGAGGGAGCTCCTTTCCTCCCATGATCTTGGCCAAGGCTCCCTCCTCACTAAGAGCTCAGACTCGATGCTCCAACTGTTTGCCAAGGAGACCCACCACTGCAAGGAGCCTGTGCTGATTCCTCACCCTGGAGGGGCCCTGCTGCAGGAAACTGGCTGGTCTGGCGAACTTCCCTGTTATAAGTTCCCCTCCAGGACTCCCCAGAGGTCCAGGCACACGCTGAACCTGCTGATGGCCGTGCTGTTCTTCCACTCTCTCACTGAGCTCCTGCTGCACGGCAGGTGCTGGGCATGTGGGGGGCACAGCCCAGGCCAAGCCCTGCCTTCCACTCCCCTGGTGATGTGTGATTCCAGGGAGGGGAGACAGCAGGGGAGGCGGAGTGGTCTCAGCTTGCACTGGGCAGCTCTGAACAGCAGACTCTGCCCTGGTCATCTGTGGAGTCATTCCAGGTGGCTGGGGGTGTGCCTGGGAGAGAACCTTGGGACCAAGAGTAGCAGGTTGGGGAGAGTCAAGAAGGCTGTGAGAGGCACCTTCAAACTAGGACCGGAAGGAGGTGGGGCAAGAGCAAGCCACTAGGAGCTCTGGAGGCCATGCATCAGGAGGGGCAGATGCAAAAGCCTGGGGCAGGAGCCAGGTGGGCTGCCCCAGAGACCAGGGAGGCTGCTGGGAGAGTGGGCACAGGGTGGGGAGAGGGACACAAGATGGGGAGAGGGGGCAGAGGGTCAGCCATAGGTGCCCGGCCCCCAGCCCTGCCCCCACCCTCCATCCAGTGATGCTGCTAGGAAACGTAGCAGAAGCGCCACCCTCAGAATTGTCCAAAAGCCCTCCAGGTGCCTCTGCCCTAGAGAGGTCAATACCAACCAGCCACCTGGTTCCACTCCCAGCCCCACCTCTTGCTGGCTCTGTGACCTTTGAGGCTTCCTTCCTGAAGTCTTAGTTTCTAGGCCTGAAAAGTGGGGCTTAGAAGAGTGGCCACCCCACAGTGCTGCTCTCAAGGTTCCTGAACCGATGTTCCCCAGTGCAGGGCAGGGGACCGGAGCACATCGTCACTCCCTCAGCTCTCTCATCACTATTTCTACCAGTGCTACTTAGGCACAATCTCTGGCCCCCTCCAAGGGCTGGATCTGAGTGCCTCTCCTTGAGCCTGGCACTCTCTCCTGGCACAATCTCTGCAGCTGATGAATGTGTCTGCTGAGAGACTGAGTGACAAGTGACCATCCCCAACGTCGTCCCAAGGTCGACTTCAAGTATCTGGCAGAGTCAGGGCTGGAACAGGCCCCCTCATCCCAGCCTTCTCCTCTACCCGCTTCCCTGCCTTTTATCCACATCTGGCTGGCGGGGCTCTACCCCACCCCCTAGCCCACCTTGGAGCTGAGCCAAACCTTAAGGAGGCCCATGTGGGCCATTGTGAGGGAGGCGGGCTCCCTTGACATCCTGTCACTCACCCACCCTCCCTGGTCATTAATGCAGGCAGCTCCACCATCAAGGCCAGGTGGCTCTGCTGCTAGGCACGCCCCATGGCTCCTGGATCACCCCAAGCCCTGCTCAGGGGAGCCTTGGTGTCTGGGTCCTATCTTGCCACCCCACATCCCACCTCCCTGCCCTTGCTCATAGCCTGGGGCACACTCATTTCATGGGTAGGGTACTGCAGCTGGCAGGAGGGGCCCAGTCAACCTTCACACCCAGCCTCAGGCCCAGAGGGGCAGCACAGCCCTGTGGCTTCAAGCCCACGCTGGGGGAGTGGGCTGGCAGCTTCAGGAGCCCTGGCTCCTCCTACACCTCTGCCCTCCCCCTGCCTGGGAAGCAGTGCCCCTTACCCCAGCTCACCCTCAACTTCCTGCCCTGGTTGCTGGATTTACCCCTGCAGTTAAGATCCACAGGGAGCCTGTGGAAGGGGCAGGTGAGCAGTTCAGGAATGCACCAAGAACACACAGAAGCCCGGTTCGGGAAGTGGAGATCCAATCTTCCCTTCTGGAACCCAGGAGCTTAATGAGGTCCTCTCGGAGGCTAGCAGAGATTATCTTCTAACCCTAACTCCTGGGGTCTCTTCCACTTGCCACAGGGGCAGCACTGCAATGCCAGTGGGCAGCTGCAAAGGCACGTGGCCCTTGTAGGCAAATGGAAAACTCCAGGTTCTCCTCTGGAAGCTGTGTGGCCTTGGGAACGTCACGTCACCATTCTGAACCCCAGGTCCTTTATCTGTAAGGTGAGGGTAACATTGACTTTACAGGGTTCTTGGGATAATGAGATTTTGTGCCTAAGTTCTTGACCCAGTGCCCCAGCAACTTCTCACAAATAATGGCTTTGGCCTTAGTGAAGGGCCCATATGGCCTGCTCCCTGCAGGACCAACTTTAAGTTCCCCTGACTCAGGAACTTCCCCAGTATCAACCAAAGCTCTAATTTTGGAGCCCAGACAAGGGAGAGCCAGCCGCCCTAGGGGAGGGAAACACTGCCACCTCCCAGTGGCCCCCACGCCAGTCCTGGGGGCCAGTGACCCAGCTAGACACAAGTGTCCCCACCCTGAGTGATTAAAGAGAGGAGGGAATAGGCCTTCCCTAGCCAACCCAGACTGGCTTAGAGAATGATGAGGCCTTACAGGTGGGAGTGAGCACACACAGAGTTAATGCTTTTCAAGAAATCAAACAAAAAATGTGCAAGTGCCAGGAACGTATGGCTAACGTGTCCTATACCTTGTAAACACCTCTCCATGGATTAGTTCTCACTATTCAGTCAATCCGAGGATGTCTCCCAGGGGAGGAAGCTGGGCTTCAGCCAGGCCGTCCAAATCCAGGAAGTGCAATCTTAATCACTGTGTGACTGAAACCTGCAGAGGTGAGAAGGTGAGAAACAACCTGAGTGTCTAGCAATAGGGGATCAGTGAAATGAACTGTTCCACTCAAAGGAACACTACGCAGCCATCAACGGGCATGCTACAGAAGCATACAGATGGTGATGCATTAAGTGAACCAGCCAGTTACAGAGCAATATATATCAAGTTGGACTCCACTAAAGGGAAAAAGATACAGTAAAACATGGAGGAAGAGTAGGGAGAAAGGGAAAATGAAAGTGTTTATGATGACCATCATTAGGCAGGATCACAGCTAAGAGTGCCTTTTCATCATGCATGTTTTCTAAAAGTGACAGTTGCCTTAAATATAAGCACAAGGTGGCCCATCCACTAGGCTCTAAACACACAGGCCACCTCACATCTGTGCAGGGCTCCACCCCGCAGGACCTGGGGCATAGTCCTCCCCAGCATCCCCACCTATGAAGGCTGGGGAAAGTGGCTGGGCCCTCGGAGGCCCTGTGCAGCTCCCACCCTACTTCTTCTAAGTTCTAATACCACATGTTTTCTGCACATACAGCTATTACTCAACATATGGCAACGTGAAAATCACAAAAAAGAAAGGAAGCAATAGCTCCCAGTCTTAACCACTCAGCATTTTGAGGCATGGCGTGTTGTCTAATTGGACCTTCCTAAGTAGTCATGCATTTGATAGATGCGGAAAAGGCTCAGAGAGGCTATACGCCTGAAGTCACACAGCCCACTAGGGGCAGAGTTGAGTCTAAATCCACAAATAAAGTATCACTCTCCATATCAATCCCTTAGTAAGCGGGCTGAGTGGAGCCTCCTGCACTCTGAGTCCTCCCCCTGGTCCCTGGCTGTGATCCCAGGACTCCAAGCAGATCGACTCCTGGGCATCCCACCAGGACTTGAACCCAGCCTCTCCCCAGGAAGAGGCTGTGGGGCAGGGAAGCCTGGGTCCCACGCTGCTGGATCAGGCCTTTGATGTTCTGTTTCCAAACCTCTGATGGCCTCATCTATACCCTGAGGACGCTTCCCTGGGGTGGGCAGATAATGTGGCAGGAAGATGCACAGCTACTCTGGGCACCTGGGACCCACGCAGAGCAGGGCTGCGGTGCGCCTCTCCCTGGCCACCATGGGCCCCTCCTCAGCAGCCCCAGCCCACCCACCCGCTCCTCCACACAGCTGCAGCCATTCAGGCCTTTCCCCTGTTAAAGACCACTGACGGCTCTGGTCACCGGGAGGCGAAGGGCCAGACATTTTGGCCTGGAATTTGGGCTCACGCTGGCCTGTCCCTGAGTTGGACACTGTGTGAGGTGCCCTGCAGACTGAGCCTCATAGCTCACAGGTTGCCTGACCAAACCACACTGTTGTTGGGGTCAGGCCCCTGAATGGCCAAGAACCCCCAACTCCTATACACAGCTTAAAAAGAGAGAGAGAGAGAGAGAGAGAAGAAAAAAGCCCTGATGTGTGGTATTTACTGATTTTTCAAACTACCAATATGAAATGACTCAACAGCCCTGGGTAGGGAGAGGGCCATCACCTTTCATATCTCTGAGCATCCCAAAGTCAAGTCATGCTGACCCTAGAGAAGAGCTGTGTGACTTTAGACAAGTGACTTAACCTCTCTGAACCCCAGGCTTCTCATCTGTAAAACGGGGGCAATCACAACACCTACTTCATGGCAATATCATGAAACTAAGTGATAGAATCTAGCAGGGCTCTGTGCTGGGTACTGGGTAATGACAGTGGGGACAAAACAGGAGAGCTCCCCCTTCCTACAGCTCCTTGCAGTACAGCTCAGGCATAGTGGCTAGAAGCCAGCACTTACAAGTGTAAGTCCTCATTACCAAGGGCATTATTGTCACCAGCCCTTTTTCTTCTGGGCTGCGGCTTCCTCAGCTCTGACCTTAGAATGTGTGAGCAGCGGCTTTCCATGAAGCTACCTCGCTTGGGTCTTGCAGAGGGGAAATGAAGGCTCTGGGCTCCGGCTCTCCACTCAGCCCCTCCCAGGCTGAGGAATTGTAAGAGGGTCCTGGCACCGGGGGGCCACCAGGAGGCTTAAACTCCCTCTTCCTCCTGCTCCCCTGCCTGCAGTGAAAACACCCTCACAGCCTGGACCCAGCCCAGTCTCTGGAAATCCCAACCCTGGCGGCTCTGGCTGAGTCTGCTGAACGGTGGGGGCTGATGAAATCCCCTCGCAAGCAGCAGCCTCAATCACATGTTTCAAATGCAAACCAGCTGGCCTTTGGGAGGCTGGGCACCTTCCTCCTGTGAAAGAACTGCCTGCCTCTGGTAATAAACCCACATACTGTCCCCAAAAACGGTAGGTTCCATCCCGCTGTCATTAAGTGTAGCAGATTTTAGCTGCCTGCGTCCCCGCCCCCACCCAACCCATGAGCACCAATTCTGTTTAACAAAAAAGTCAAAAAGTGAAACCCACCCACTCCAAATGAGGCACCTGGAAAAGTCCCTGTATGTGTCTAACCTTAGCCCTTCATGCTTCAGTTTCAGTCCATTTCTCCTTCTGTTCCAGAGGTCAGGAACAAAGTCTCTTTTCATTGCTGTTTCTTTCTTAGCTCTAAAATAGGTTGGGTTTGTTATCAGCAACCTTCCTTTCCAACTTTCGCATTCAGAAGCAAAAGGTTTTTAAATCTAGGTAATGATCTGCCCCACGCTGTCATTTCTTTCAACTAAAACCTGGAAGAATCACGTCCAAGGTCACGCAGCCCACTCTGGTTTTGCGGGCGGCAGTCCCAAGACAACGGAGAAACTAACTCTGCGCCTCCCTGCTGCGCACCCTTGGGCAAGTTGCGCCTCCTCTCTGGGCCTCGGTCCTCTCCTAGGTACCAAGAAGTCACTGGCCTTATTTTTGCAGCTCGTTCAGGTTCCTACCACTTTCGCGCCTGCCCACCCCACTGTAGTCTTTGCTCTACTTTCCTCCCACTGCCAAAAAAGAGGAAAAGAAACTTGCGGTAGGCGTCCGGGGAGGGCCAGGGGAGCCGCAGGGCTGCGCGGGCTGTTGCCGGGTGAACCAAGCTCACACAAATCCGGAGCAGCAAAGCCCCACCTCCCCAGTAACCACAGCGACCCGGGCCCCGCCTCCGGCCCCGCCAAGGACCACCCCCGGCTCCCGGGGGACCCCTGCCCTCCCCGCGACCAGCCCCAGCCCAGAGACAGCCAGCCCGCGCCCCCACTGTGCGGAGGTGGAGACTGAGGCCGGAGGAAGGAGGCGCGGCGCCTCGGGGCGGGTTCGGGCTGGCCCGCATTCCCGCAGTCCGTCTCCTCCCGGGGCGCGTGGGGCCTCCACGTGGGAAAGACCGAGGGCAGCGCTGGCCCGGTGGAGCGGAGCCCGCCGCCGCTGTCCGTCCTCCGTCCTTCTCCAGACCCAGCTACGAAGGCCCGCGCGGGGCCGCACGCCGCCCCCAGCCCCTCCCGCGCCTCACCTGCTGCGGCCGCCGCGGAGGTTTCCCGGAGTTGAGCGGCAAACAAAGGCCTCCAATCCGCGCGCGGGGCGGGGCGGCCGCCTGTCTGCTTAAGGCCCCCGGCCAGCCCACAGCGGCGGGAGGCGGGGACTGGGGCGTGGCCTCGTGCAGATACGCCAATCACAGAGAGGAGGCTGCTTTGGCCCGCCCCCGGGGACTGGGAGCGGGCTCCCAGCTCCGGACCGAAAATCTCACCTCTGCTAGCTGCTGCTTGCTACTTGAATCCGCCAGGGAATCTGGAGGGGAGACTGAGGCCCAGAGGGTAAGAGCGCACGGAGCCACCGTGAGGAAGAATTCACACACTTTTAGGGACCGCTTAATAACAGTAGTGATCAACTTTTCTGAGTCGGAGAGGGAGGAGAACTGCCCAAGATTAGGCAGGGAGCGCGGAACAAGAATACTCTGCTGTCTGCCAAAAGCGCACGTTGAACCGTGGCAGCATTGTAGGTTGTCCAACTGATCTCGGCTCTTGTGCCACTTGCTGCCACTGAACTGCAACAAATGGGACTCAGTGGCACTAGTTTAAGGAGCGCCTGGACTAATCCTCTTAGACAAGGGAGTTAACAGCCCCCAAGGCAGGAGGTGACTTGCCCAGGGTCCCCATCTGCCTGTGCTGCACCCAGTTGTCTCTCCTTTTGGGAGAAAGCTCTCCTACTGCCCCCAGGTCACCAGGTACTCACTTCCTCCACACCTGTCTAGCAGGAGCTTCTAGTCCCTAAGGGCCCGACCTGCCCCAGAGCAAATACTTGAGCTAATCCTTATAATAACCTGCAAGTTAAGTCAATGTCGACTTTGACCCAAGGAGTGTGACTCTGAGACTGGACTCCAGGCTTTATTTTGTTCTCTGTCTTTGTGCTCTCCGCGTCCAGGCTACCTTACCCCTAACCCCATTTTCTCCCAAAAAGACCCGGGGGGGGGGGCTCCAGGTTATTTACAAGTACTTAGTACTTGTTTGGATGACCCATACCCCAGAAGTCAAAACTTTGACCTCTGCCTGCCTTCTCCTTCACAGAGTGTCTGGCCTTGGATGGTCAGGAAGGAAGGGCTCAGGTGTGTGTCACACTGTCATGGAAGTGAACTTTGTCCTTGGAGTTGAGCAGCATGGAAGTTTTGTCTGAAAGATTCTGTGACAGAAGTGGAAACTGAGGCTTGGGGCGGTGTATGACATGCCCAGAGACTGCTCAGGATTCTCCAGCAAGGGAGGAGTAGACCCTGAGACACTGCCCCATCCCCTCCCTGCCTTTGGCATCATAAGAAAAGGTGTCAGGGCCACAGCAACATGTGGCTAGGGTGGACCTCTGACACCTCCTGCCTTCCTAGCATCACCATCCACCTTGAGTTCACGGAGCATGTCAGTGACTGCCACCTTACAGCTCTCCGTTCACAGCAGACACACCAGGACGTGGGCCCCGGAAGTGCCACATTCACAAAGCCAGTGACTCCTGGAATCATCTCGAGGAGGCTGACCTGGTTCCACACAGCATCCTACCTCCACTGCAGGGAAGTAGCGGTGTCCTCAAGGTATCAGTGTCCTACAGCTTCTGTGACAAACTGCCACTTTTAGTGGCTTCGAACCCTACACGTTTGTTCTCTTACAAAGAGAGGTCAGAAGTCCAAAGTAAGGCCCACCAGTTGGGTTCCTTGTGGAGGCTCTGCAGGGAGAATCATCTGGCTTCTGATTGCCTGTGGCTGCCACCACCGCCTGGCTCATGAGCCTGTCCTTTATTTTCAAGGTGTACTGTTCCACCTGCTCCTCTCAGCCTAGCCGCTCTCCTCTTCTGTGTCAAATGTCCCTCTCATAAGGACCCTTGTGATGACATTGGGCCCACCTGGATGATCCAGGGCCATTTCCCCATCTCAGGACTTGAATGTCATCACATCTGCTGCTCTCCTTGGCACGGAAGGGCACTCCCACGGGTTCCAGGGGTGGGAATCTGGCTCTCTTTGGGGTAGATTATTCATCCCACCTTACGTGTTACAGGTAGGCAACTCGAGGCTCAGGCGAAATCACTTGCCTGTGACCACAGGGTTTGAATTGGAGTCTGATGCCAGGAGATCTGAGGTCTGACCAAGCCCCTGCAGTGGGGTGGAGCCATTACCTGGAGTGTGACAGACTCATGGGGAGGGAAGGGGCAGACAGAGTGCCTTGGAAGGTCCGGAGCCTTAAGGGCTTTGGCCTCAGGGGGTCTGCCTGGCTGGAAAGGGAACAGGGACAGCTAAGAGCAGGAATTTGAACAAGACCCTGGATCCAATGTCCCCTAACCCACTCCTGGCAGAGCTCTGGACAAAAGGACTGGGCAAAATGGACTTCTTAAGCCCTTCTTCCACCAGATAATTCCTGGACAGGAGGAGGTGGGCATGGGGCTGGCTGAGGCCATAGGGCAGATCGTTTTCTTTGTCCTTCCCAATGTGCACTTCTCATCTGGCCTTTGTTGCTCTGACACTTAGCTGTGTAGGTGGTGCTGGTGGTGCTGGGGTTTGAACCCAGGTCCTTGTGCATGCCAGGCAAGTGCTCCAACCACTGAGCCACCACTCCAGCCCCACCACCCTGCAACCTGTGCTTCTAACACCCATGCCCCTTGACTGCTGCAACTGCTGAAGCGACTGGGCATTCACTGCCCCACCTGCAGGCCTCGCCCAAAGCCTGACTGGCACAGAAGCCCACCCCCTGCTTGAGTGCAGCAGCGCTGCCTCCCTCACACTCCTGTGGGATGAATCTGAAATCCCACAGTCCCTTGGCTTCCTCCCCTTCCCTGCTCCTTTCTGGCCTCCGGGGACAGCAATTCCCTAATGAATCACCTGCATCTGAATCCTTGTCTCTGAGTCAGCTTCCGGGGGAACGCTGCTGGCCAGTCTCTGTTTCAAAAATCCATGCGTGCTATGTTCTGCATCATACTGTACCTCTGTTTTCCTCTAAAAATATTATCTGTACATACTAAAGTTTCATCCTCGAACCTTCAGGTAAGGTGCTTCAAAATGCAGGTAAGGCTCAAGTATCCCTGCCCACCCCGCTGTGTATTCCAGTGAAAGCCATGGGGTGCAGGGTTCCCGGGTGGTGGTGGGTGATGCTCTGGGCACCCCCATCTGTCTGGTGCACCCTTCCACTCTCTCCATATCCAGCACTCAAAACCCCAGCCACACGGGCAGACCACACAGCACGCTGGCCCCTAACCTTGTTCAGATTTCTTTATTGAAAAATTAAAGTCATAAGCTCTGTATATAAATACACTGACCCTGCTGGTCATCTGCAAGGCCTCCGGGACAGGCTGGGTGTGTGGTGGGAAGCTGGGGTTGTAGGGTCCCCTGGAGCACAGGGAGGGAAATAAATAATAAATACTGCGGGGCTAAGCAGCCAGGAAGAAGGGCGTGAGTGAGGGTGCTTGATGCTTATTTGTGGCACTGAAGGTCCTGCAAGATGCCCCCAGCAGGACACGGTGTCCATGGGTTCTCATGTGTCCTCGCTCCAAAGGCTCAGGCATCTGGGGGTGAGCTGGGCCCAAGCTGGCCGGCAGGCAGTGGTGCTGCCCATCTGAGAGGCAGGTACCCTGCCCTTCCTCTTCCTGGCTAGTACTGAGCTTCTCCTGTGTACCCAGCACAGTTGCTGGCTTCACTACCTGCTGGCCTTGCCTGGTTCTCTTTCTCTCCCAGCTCTAGTGTAGTGGCCAGGGTGGAGTAGGGCTATGCAGCTCCGACCCCTCAAGGAACGTAACAGTGCCAGGACAGGGCTGGGCTGCGGTAGGAGGCCTTTGGGCCTCGGCCCCTAGAGCATCACGTTGAATTCAGTGACCAGGAAGTCGATGTAGTCACGATCCTTGGTCTTGAAGGCCTCGGCGATGATGCGGGCAGCCTCCCGATGCTCCTTGCCCCGCAGCGGCAGCCCGTTCACTTCAAGGATCACGTGGCCCACCTTGAGCTGCCCGCAGTTGTGGGCTGAACCCCCTCGCTGCAGGGTGACACACCGGGTGGGGGTCACATGGGGCACTCAAGTGTTAGGTGGGCACAGCCACGCCTGCCTCCACCAAGTGAAGGAGATGTGAGCCTCCGAGGACTGCTCCAGTGGGCAGATGGAGTGGGCTGGTGTCCTGCTATCCTGCCCTCAGCCCATACCTCGAGGAATCCCAGGAGAGGGAGGGACCAGTACGAGCTGTCCTGGGGTACTGTGTCACCTCTAGGGTAGTAAACCCACAGGTGTCCTGAGACATGGGCCTTCAGGGGTAGGCACTGATGATCAACAGGGACCCTTGAGGATGTACCTGAATTGTGACAATCCTCGGCAGGGGCTGGCGCGTATTGGCACCGCCCTCGATGGCGATACCCAGGGTGGCTGCACTTTTCTGCACGCGGACCAGGGTGGATGTAGGCTCCAGGAGTCCAGGCTGCAGGTGTGAGGAAGGTGACCGCAGGCCTTCTCAGTGGATAGGCCTGGCCAGGACACACCCCTGGGCCAACAGAGTTCGACTCCATTCCATTTTGGGAGCCTCAAGTGTGGCAGGGACGAAGCTAAGCTCTGGGTGTCCTCAGCCCTTGAATCCCTACTAACCCCGTGGGGCTCACCTCCAACTGCCCAGTGCAGCAGGGACTCAAATCCAGGCCTGTCTGACTCCAAGGACTGTCTCAGCTCCCATGTCATGTCAGAGCAGAGGGCACCTCGGAGACTTGCAAGACCAGCCTTCAGCATTCGGTCACCCAGGGTCGGGGCAAAGGTGGCATTTAAACGGGGCCTGCGGACTCCTACTAGGGAGGCCCCCCTGAATGTCCAGTCTCCAGTGATGGGGCTCACCCCCCCCGATGGTCACTGCAAGGGGCACCCTGGTCTCTGGGCCCCCTGTTCTCCACCTGGGCCCTTTCTCTCACCCTCTGCACCTGAGCCCGCTCACCGGCTTGCTGGCCCCCTCCGTGGTCCTCTCACTGCGTGCCATCTCCTTGCCACTCTTGTTCTTGGTGGAAGCCATCTGTCTGCCTCGGCCCGGGGCACTGGCCTCCACATCCCCGGCATCCACACCACTGTCCTCGCTGAGAGTCTGCCCGCTGTCGGAGAGCTGAGAGAGCGTGGAGGCTGCTGGGGGTGGGGACAGGAGGATGGCAGCAGTCAGAGAGGGCTTCCTGGAGGCAATGATGGAGCCGAAGGCTGGGGGGATTCCCCAGGCAAAGCTGGAGGGAGGAATGAAGGGATCAAGTGGCACGGGGAGAGGGTCCTCAACACCCTGTCCACCTCCTGAACCCCTGCCCTTCCAACAGGTCCTGGCCTGAAGGTCGCTACTTCTAGGACACCTGCCTTGACCTCCCAGTTCTCAGCCTCTAATGCATGATGAAAGCAGAGGTCAGCAGGCAAACCCAGCCCAGTGTGGGTTGCTTGCTTGATTTTGTTGTTTAAACCCACACGATGCTCTCAATTTGTCATGAGGGATGACGCATTCAAATTAGAGGAGATTTCAGCCAGGTGTGGTGGTGCACACCTATGATCACACTGACTCAGGAGGTTGAGGCAGGAGGAGTGTAAGTTCCAGGTCAGCCTCAGCAACTTAGAGACACCCTGTCTCCAAATTAGAAAAAAAAAAATAAAGATGGGGTGGGCTAGGGATGTGGTTGAGTGGTAGAACGCTTGCCTAGCATGTTTGAGGTCCTGAGTTCAATCCCCAGTACTGCAAAAGAAAAAAATTAGGAGATTTCATATTTTTTAAAGATAAGTTTTTAGCTTCCCAAGGGGGCGGGGGAAGGATGGTCTGCCATACCTGGTCTACACCCCGGCAGGACCCCGTGGGGCTTGGGCTGAGTGGCCACACCCTCTGGGTCTCCAGTCCTTCAAGCTGCTTCACTATGTGCAGCCCTGAATTTGAGACTCTAGGTTAAGAACATGTTCTCCGGAGTCTGGCAGGTCAAGTCTGACCCACGGACTAGCTGTGCAAGCTTGGGCTAGTATGCTAGCCTCTCTGAGCCTCTGTGTCTTCATTGTAACACAGGAGGAGGATGCCTATCCTGGGTGTTATCATAAAGACTAACAGAAGCAGCAGAGTGGGCAGTCAAGAGGGCAGACTCCTGCTAGACTGCCTGGCTCAATAGCTGCTGACCGTGCCTCAGTTTATCCATATGTAAAACGGGGATAATAATTACACCCTCCTGTCATGGCTGCGGCTGGCTGTGGGGAGTTAAGTGAGTTGTGTCTGACACATGGAGAGGGCTCATACGCGCAGCTGTTGGTGCTTGTCATCACAAGCACATCCGGCTGGGGCCGGGGCCAGAGGCAGCATCAAGGAGTCCAGGAAGCTCCGGCCTCATCCCCAGAGCACCCCATTCTTCCTTAGCTGCCTCCCCTTCCCAAGCCATGGGTGCAGGGACCTTGTGTTTCAAGTCCTGTTCTGTTGCCACCTGGGACAACCTGCCCCCTTCCCCAGCCATTGTGGGTGCCAGGTATCACTCCAGTCACAAGATGGCAGCAGAACCCAACAAAATGTTCCCAGACTCACTCCATCTGGGGACCCTGAGCTCTCTGCTGCATGTCCCTTGGAAAACCAGGGTCTGCAGGTCCCTGAGGGCTGGCCTGTCAGGTATCGCTCACCCTCTTGCACTCTGACCTTTCATCCCCAGGTCAGGGGCCCTGACAGGAGGTGGACAGGTGTCCAGAGACTGCAACACACATCTGGACCCCAACACCTCCTCCAGGCCAGGCCACAGGGGACAGGAACAAGCACCATCCCGTCCTCCACAAGCTATCTCACTGGGGGGCTGAGAGGTGAAAGCGGGTGGCCAGCACTGGGGACTGAAGGAGGTGCCCAACCCTGGAAGCCCCCAGCAGGGCTGTCACTGTTAGGTCCAAGCTACCGTCAGGAAGGCACGGCTCAGACGGTCCACAGCTCGTCCAGCCACATGGATTCAACCCAGACCACAAGGCCACCTGAATACTGGCCCTGAGCCAGGGGACGTCTGGGCCTGTAGGCCCCTCAGCAACCCCGGATCCCAGGCCCACCCCGCCGCTGCCGGCACGGTACTCACTGCGCGTCTGGGGCAAGGCCCGCACTTCATTCACGTCGGGCTCGCTGTCGGGGCGGTGCACCTCCACCAGGACGAAGTGCTGGTTCGCGCCTGGATCTGGGTGGTTGGAGGGCGAGGGTGGCACCCCGGCTCCTGGGGCCTCTGCAGAGGGGCTTTTCAGGTGTGGGGGTGACTGCACCCGAGGGAAGGGGCCAATGGGGTGCTGGTTGACCAGGGCCAGGTGGGCGTCCAGTGGCTTCTTGGAGCTGGGTTTGGCAGGGGAGATGGAGGCGTAGATGGGAGAGGATGGCAGATCCTGAGCGGAGGAGGTCTCTGGGGTGGGTGCAGTGCCCACAGGCGGGTTGTGGTTCCTCGGGGCCGAGAAGACGATGCCTGAGTGGGAAGACGCGGAGGAAGGAGGCTGGAGGTCCTCCCTCCCTGGCTTCCTCGGCTGGCCCAGGAGGGGTGGGGCAGGCGGCAGCTTGGTGTTGGGCAGCGCCTCGGAGTTGGACTTGACATCGTCCTGCCAAAAGACCCAACAGGTGTAGAAGGAGTCAGAGCCCATGGCGGCTGGAGGAGGGTGGCCGGAGCAGCTGAGCAGCACTGGGCCCCCACTGGAACTGGGTCCCTGCTCTCTCAGCTCCCAGCCACACTGCTCTGAATAATGCAACACCCCTGTGGAAAACTTCTCCCCGGCATCTCGGCAGCTGAGGAGCGATGGGATCTTGGCAGGAGTCTCTGGGGACAGCATGGTTACCTTTGGGAACTGAAGTTCTTGGCATCAGCTAGGGCTTGTCACAAGAAACAAGACTTCATTAGAGGCAGGACAGAGAGGACAAACACATAAAAGGATTTTTCTTTGGCTCTTCTTTAGGGGATTATCTGGAGATAGGAGGTTAGATGGGACTGGAGAGAGAACAAACAGGAGGGACACCCTCCTGGGCTGTGGTGCTGTGTGGCCTGAGCAAGACGCAGGACGTCTCTGAGCATGTCACTGGGTGAATGAGGAAAGTACATCTCCCAGCAGAGTAGGTGGGGATGTGACAGTGTCAGCAAGGTACCTGCGATGCAGGGGACATGGCGAGCAGCCGCTGTGGGCACCACGATTAGCATTCATTCCCTCCGCCGAGGTAACATCCAACACCTGCTTGGCTCCTACTGCTTCATGTGCGCTCTTGTAAGTGATTGACTCAAGTCAATTAATGTGACAAATGAGGAAACAGAGGCACAGAGAGGCTAAGAAACTTGCCCAATGTCAAACAGTCCATGGAAGAGGTGGAATTTGAATCTAGGCAATCTGGATCCAGAGTCCAGGCCGTTCAAGAGCCACCTGGGTGTAATGACCACATCCAGACCAGGCATGAGGCTCATAAGGAGCACCCAGCACAGGCCTGGGTGTCTGTATGTGCTGTGACAGTGGTCAGGTAACATCAAAGGTGAGGGCCCTCTGGGGAAACCGGCTGTGGCTACTGACAGCCCTGCCCACGGTCACCATGGTGAGCTGTCCTGGCCCTGCTGGAGATGGCATGGGGCACAGGTGTGCAGCTGGCCCGTGGGCTCACAGCAGAGGCCCCTGTCCTCTCCTCCTCCCCCTGTAGCTGCCAGTAGAGGGGCCCTTGTGCACCGTGCAAGCCAGGGGCTGCAGGGCCTTACCAGGGACACGTCCGGGAGGGTACTGACGCTGCCCTGCACGGCCTCACCCGTCTCCTCCAGGTCGAGAGTGTTCTGCAGACAAGAGAGCAAGGTGAGCCAAGAGCAGCCGAGAGGCAGAAGCCAGTGTCTCTCCAGGAGCCTTAGGACTCCTTCACGTGGCTTAGGTGACACACCCTACCACCGAAATTTATCTGACCCTTTAAAACTGCCGTCACTTTTCCACCCGTCTGAAGCAGTTTTCCTTGGGGGCCTTCTGGTCATTTCTGGCCTCCTGGACCTGGAGGTGCTGAGGGTGTCTCGCTTTGACTGGGAATTTGGGGCCTGGCCCTGAGTGCTGCACTCCACATACTCAATGCCCCAAGCCCAAGCCTCTCTGCAGAATCCCGGCAGGCGGGAAAGGGCACGCTGCGGAAGACAGGGGCAATCTCTGCCTTTTTTTATCTTAATGGTTTCAGTCCTGAGGGGGGTTGAAGGTTTAAATGGACCTTATTTCAGGGAAAAAAAAAGTTCATTTCTCCCTTTCTTCCCTATTGCTTCAAGTGACATCGTGCTGTCAAAAGGCCAGCCCTGGGGGCAAAGCAGAGGTCCTCTCTGGGCCCAGGGGGCCAGTTCCACCCCACAAAGCTCAGGATGGCAATGAGCATTGACCACCGATGGATAATTCTGGATGTCAACCTGACTGGTACAGAGAACTAGAAGGGGTCTATCAGGATGTTTCTGGAAGAGATCAGCATTTGAATCAGTGGGCTGGGTACAGACCACCCTCTCCAGAGTTGGGGCATCACCAACTTGTTAAGGGCCCCAGTGGAATAAGAAGGTGGAGGAAGACCAAATGGCTCTCTGGAGCTGGGACCTCCGTATTCTGTCCTCCCGGTTCACCTTGTTTGGTGCTGAGGACGGACCCCAGGGCCTTGAGCACGCTAGGGAAGGCTCCCGGCTGAGCTGCGCCCCCGGCCCTCCTCCTGCCCCTGACATCTGCACTCAGCATTCCTGGCTCTCGAGCTGCATCTCCTGCCTCCTGGGCCTCCAGTATGCTGTTTCTACGGGGGACCCTGACTAACAGTCACCAACACCTGGCTCGAGTCTCAAGTGGCCCTCAATGCTGAGCAGTCTAGAAGTTCAAGACAGACCACAGGCTGGGGACACAGGAGGAGAGGCACAGCCCCCACCTTGGGGAGCTTGGGGACGGTGGGGTCGGGAGGGAACTGCAGAGAGGCATCACAGGGGAAGAGACAGGCATATAACGCACAGAGGGAGAGAGCTGTGGAGGACGGCTTCCTTCCTGGAGGAGGCGGCAGGGCTCAGAGCCTAGCCCAGAGGGAACGATGGGTATTTCAGACAATGGGAAGGGGACACAGAGCGGAAGGAGACAGAGGTATTTGAGAATCTTGGAGCAGCTCCATCTGAGTCAAGCATGGACGTGCTTGGATGTGAGCCTGAGGGCAGTCAGTTGCCATGGAGACAAGATCAAGTTTGCCTTCTATGAAGACTCCCTCTGCTCACACCCCCACCAGCCACGCTGAACACACGGGCAGGGCCCAGTGCCTTATGGCCTCTTTAAGATCCTACTCTCAGGGTGCTTCCTCAGAGGGGTCTATGTGACCACCCGGGGAAACTGCACCCCAACCCTGCCCTGCTTTCCTTCTCTCCTCTCCCTGATGGCTGCGCTCCACCCAGCAGCAGGGCGTAATCCTGCAAATTACAAGTCCAGTAATGTCTCTCCTTGGCTCATGAATCCGGGGCCTGTCCCTCCAAACACCACCCTCACTGTGCCCGCCCACTTGGCCCTTGCTTGCTACTCTGCCAGCCAGCACAGTGGGACCGGGGACAGTCCCAGCCTCCCAGCCTTCACGCTGGCTGCTCTCTCTGCCTGCACCACGCAGAACTGCCCTTCCTTGGGTTCTGACCCCTCCTGCCCCTCGCAGACCAGTCCTGTCTATGTCCGCCCGCTCCGCAGCCCTCCTTCCCCAGCCTGGCTTTGTTCCTCTGTGTAACACCTGTCGTGATGTGACCTTTCTGTCTCTCCCACTAAAACACAAGCTCTGAGAAGGCCTGCTCTCCCTGTCTTCAGAACAGAGGCTGCTTGATAAATATTTACTAAGCAAACTAATGAATCTATTGGTGAATGAATCAATCGATAGCTCTAGGGAGGACCCCCCCCCCCGCCCCGGGCAGGCTGGAGCAGAGGCAGGTGATGCTGCAGGTCACAGTGGGAGGGCAGTAAAGATGGCTTGAATGAGGGTGAACACAGTGGATAGGGACAAAAGGCACCCAGACCCGTGGCAGTTTCTGGAATGTTGTCCCTGAAATCTTGACCACTCTGGGGTGGGCAAAAAGCACATGATCACAAAGACGAACCCGCTGCCATACGAGATGCTGGACCCTGCCTGATGGGTGACACTGGCTCTGCCTTTGCCACCTCTGAGGTTTCTGTGTGAGATCACGCCCAGGTCTGCCATTGACAGCTGAGTGATGGCAGGCAAATCCCTCGTTCTTTTCATGTGCCTCGGTTTCCTCAACTGTAAAGTGGGGTTACAGTGGTTACCCAGCTGATGTGTTAGCACCTGGAAGCCCCCATAACAGGGCCTGGCACAATGTACCTGGGGAGGTGAGTGCCACACTCTTCTGAAGCCTGGGTGGCTTTGCAAATGGAAAACATGGCCTGTCCGGGAGAAGAGCTCAGATGGAAAGGACATGGCCTCCGACCTCCATATGCCCCTCCTCCAAACCATCAGTAGCGAGATGGCTCCTTGGAAACGGCTCCTTGGGGCAACAGAGCACCCAGAGTTGAGTGAGCCTCTCCACTGTCACCCATGTCACTGCTGCCTGCCCCAGGAATTCAACCTGCAGGCCCCCCAGGGTATGTAGTGGGACCACAGACACAGGATTCTGTCCTGCTCTGCTGCACCAGGAGCCTGGAGAATTCATTCAGAATCTCAGCAGCATTTTCCGGGCAGCCCCGGCTTACGAGGGGAGCTCGGGGAGGGAGGGGCTTCTCTGGGAAAGAGCACCAGAGAACTCTGTGGACCTACTGGAGGCCTGGCCCTGGGCACCATTCTACTCATTTACATTAATCTCATGAACTCTCCCAATGACCCTGAGAGGCGGCCCTGGTTACCTCTGCTACTTCAGCTCAGAGAGGGAAATGACTTGTCCAAGGTCACATGGCCATCCTCCAGCAGATCTGGTTTCTCAGCCAGGTATGGGTCAACCCAAAGCCCATGCTTCCCATCCCCACCCGAACTGGATAGAGCCCAGACATCGAGGGGGCAGAGGGCCTCTGAAATGAGAGCAAGTGCAGCCACCACTGGCCTCTGGCCTCAGCCTCATTCCCTGCTATTAATGGTGTCCTGGAGCCGGGACAGAAGGTGGAGGTGGGGAAGCAGGAGGGGGAGGAACAGGCATCCAGCCTGGGAGGGAAGCCTGAAGTGGAGCAAACGGCAGACAGGTTGGAGCCCAGCCCTGCTAGACTCCATCTGCTGAATCCAGACGCTCAGGAGCCCCAAGTCCCCAAGCCATGTTCCTTGTGCATCGGAAATAGCTGCAGACAGCAGGCTAAGAACTTGGGGGAGGTGTCAGTAGAAAGGCACTCAGAACAGGCTTTGAGCAGAGGCTCCAGGTCGGAGCTCATGCCTGTGCCCTGGGCACCCCAAACTATAACTGCTTGGGACCCCTCCCCCTGCCACCCTGGGGGCTTACACCAAAAGGCACAATTAGTCCTCCCGGGTGGGACCCTTCACCACTCCACGGCGGAGGAAACTGAGGCTCAGAGAGGGAAGGTCATCTACCAAAGGTCACACAGCAAGGACAGGGCAGAAAGCCAAATCCCATCCAGTGCCTGTCTCCACATCCCAGACAGAAGCCCTGCTTCCCACAAGGGCCAGGACACCTTCATTGTTCCCTCTTCTTCCTCCTTGGCCTGTGGCTGTTCAGAACACTCCCTTCCTTTCCAAGGAAAGAACTCCTTACTGTCTGTCTTGGCCCAGTTAGAGCCCAGATCCCCAGAAGTCTGGTGTGGGGCAACTGAGAGGGGACAGTGAAATGAAGGGCGAGGGGCAGCTCCTGTGCCGACGCTTGCTGGGTGCACTCAGGATCGGGGAGTGGTAAGGTGAAAGGCCTTGCTTGGACAGTGTCCAGGCCCAGGTGCTGAACAGAGCCACCTCAGCAAAATGAGGCTCCTCCCTCCCCAGGGTCCAGGCCCGTCCGCTGCGGGCGGCGGAAGCGCTTACATAAGGGTGCTGTTCTTCGTTCTTCGTTCTTCAGTTTCACAACTCTGACATCAGGTCAACAGACTCCCCACTCCCACCCCAAAATGTACCCAAGGCCTGAGGCTGGGTGGCCCTCCCTATGCTGAATATAGGGAAACTGAGGCACGGAGACAGAGCTTCTGGAAGGTCACCAGGGGCCCTAGATTTCTGCCCCAAGGAGCTGCTGACAAAGGGATCATGGAGTGGAGGAGGAGAGGTCAGAGAGAGAAGGGAGAGAAAAGGGAAGGGAAGAGATTCAGAAGAGGAGGTGGGGCTGGGGTGAGGAGAACAGAAAAGCAAGAGGTGGCCCAGCCAGAGCTGGCTTGGGAAGAGCAGCTTGTCACCCCAGGAGGGACAGGGAAGCAGAGTGACTGGGCATCGAGCCTCCAATTTCTCCAGCCAGGGGCAGGGTGGGAGAGTGGAGGCTGAGGGGCAAGGCTGGGGCGTGGGCTGGGAGATGAGCAGCACCAAAAGCAGGGAACTGGGGTCCGCTCTGGCTGGCTGCTGAGACCACCCTTGAACACAGCCCCCACGGGCCAGCGCCTTGCGCTTTTATCACTTGTCCACCCCTGCTAATGTCTTTGGCCACCAAAGCACAAAAGCAGAAAGCTCTCCGGGAAGCATCTGCCTGAGTGCTCCCACTCCCGAGGCCGGAGGGACAGGTGGGCAGGGCATGGATGGGGTGTGGGCAGTCACATCACAACCCGGCCTGGGCCACTCACCTCACCTTCTGCTGACCTGAAACCTGCCCTGCATTCCCTCTCTGTAGCCTTAGAGAAGGATGTCGTCAGTGGAAAGCAGTGTGACCCAGAATCCCCAGGTCAGGGTTGGAAGGGCCCTCAGGATGAGTATTGGACACCAGCTCTCGGGACCTGAGAGCCTGGCAAGGGACAACAGCCCATCTTATCTTCCCTAACCTCTATCCCAAGGGTGGCATTTCCTTCCATTACGCATGGAGGCCACACAGCCTCAGTGGAATCAGCCACTGTCACCTGCAGAAGTCACAGGTACTGCAGGCATCGCCACCTCCCACTGGCCGCTGTTCCGAGCTGGAAGGACCCTCAGTGTGGAGACCCGAAGAGCCCGAACCCTAGGTCTATGCTGAGTTAGCTGGGAAGGTCATGCTCTGCGGGAAGCAGGACCCAGCCACTCCAACCAGCTCTGACCTCATGCACTTAGCTCTGCTGGGGGACATGGAGCCCTGCATCCCAAGTCCTCATGTGGGGAGTTCTGGCCAGGAGGACTCCGCCTGGGTAACACCCTGAGAGGCATTGATGTCCCTGGTGAATGTATGGTGCTGGGGTTGCATGGAAGGTTCTGAGGTCCCCCAGTATGGAGTGGGCCTTTCCACCCAAGAGGGGGAAGACACACTGCAGCCTCACAGAGGTCTCTGAGGCGGAGCAGCTTCCTGATACAAAGATATGGATGGGTCTAACTGATGGGTCCCTGTGCACCTGGACAGCAGCAACAGTCTCTCTGGGCACCCCACCCTCCAGGCCTTGCACACACACAGGGGAGGCAAACAGGATCACACCACTGTCTTACTGAAGACCCTTCATGGAGCACCCCATGTTTGGGGTATGGCTGGGATCCCAGTGCCTGATGCTCCTGCCCCTCACCTGCTGCCACCATTGCCCAAGCTTGACCCCAGCAATCTCCTCCATGCCTTCCAGGGGCCATGCCTCCAGCCCAGGTCCAGCTCCTCTACTGCCTGGCTGATGCCCACCTTCAGATCTTAGCGGGTCCCTCTCCCCGATGCCCCAGCGACATCCTGGAGGACTGGTGTGCCTCAGCCTGGTCCACTGCGCTGGCTCAGCTCCAGGGGCGTGGCAGGGGCAGGCCAGGCAGGGAGGAGGTGCTGAACAAATGCCACACGGCGGAAGAAGGCGGGCGAGGAGCGAGCGGAGGAATGCAGTTGCCCCCCCAGCAGAGCATCTGTGCACCCAACAGCTGCACCAGCGGAGGAGGCCCTGGGAAAACTTGCTTCCTGTCTCTGATGTGACAAGCAGGGGCCTGAGCTGCCATACACTCGTGGTGCCCTGATGAGGAGGGTGGCTCAGGGGTCACAGAGGGACCAAGCCAGTATACCCATGCTCCGTGCTCCCTTCCATCCTCCTGCAGGAGGGAGGACAGCGGGGCTTGCAAGGCAGAGGTCCCACCCCAGCACCCTGGCAGGCCCTGGGAGCCTCCGTCTGAGCACAGGAGAGGCCTGGTGTGCAAAACCTCCCAAGTCCAGGCGGAAAAAGCCTGAAGTCGAGACCAGGGCAGGTCCCAGCTGCCATCCCTGACCTCCGCGGCATCTGCTCAGTGGCATGAAGCTGGCCTTGACCTCTACACCCCTTTCTCTCTACAGTCCTCTGCAGTGCCTGTTCCAGCTTGAGAGGAGTAAGAGACTGAGCTCCCACATGCTCCACACTTGACCGTTCACCTCATCTCGCTGTGCAACCAACCCACAGGTGCTGGGCCTTCCTAGCCCTATACACTGGAGGCTCAGGTCACCTTCCCAAGGTGACCTGGCTACTGATATGGAGAGCCAGACCTGGTTGGTAGGATTCCAAAGCTTGTGCAATTAAATGCTTCTGCCAAAGGCCTGTTTACCCTAAAAGGAGAATTCTAGAAATTCCAGGCAGGTTTTTCTTCTCTGTCTTTCCTAACCAACATCTTTATGGGGGAAAATGATATTGTTGCAAAAAACGCTCAAGGCTGACTCTGACAAATGGAAAGCAATGTGATCTGTCCACGGGAAGGCTGCATCTGATTTCCTTTGATTGACTGCCTCTGCTTGGAGGGCGAATGGCTGCAGAGTGAACCACCTTTATCCTGGGATCGATAACTGTACCGCACAACCCAGGGAATCCAGGCTAAATGGACACTGGCTCCACTTGGGGCAACTGTCTGGGCATCTGGGTCACAGGCAGCCAGACGCCTGACACACACTTCTGTATGCCAGAGCAAAGGACATTTTCCTACGACAG
This sequence comes from Aplodontia rufa, assembly GCA_004027875.1. Taxonomy (NCBI): domain Eukaryota; kingdom Metazoa; phylum Chordata; class Mammalia; order Rodentia; family Aplodontiidae; genus Aplodontia; species Aplodontia rufa. The sequence continues at coordinate 34,355 of PVKS010018012.1, forward strand.
GGAGGGGAATGTTTACAAGACAATCCTACAGGTGGCTGGGCGTATGGCTTCAGTTTAGTTTCTGTTTCACGTTTCCTGGGCCTACACTGCGTGGCAGGCCCTGGGCTGGCACTCAGAATGCAGACGGGAGAGACAGGGGTCCCTGTTTGCACCCTACCTTCTCTCCTGTGTACTGGGGAAGGGAGACAGGCAGAAGATAAAGCAACATGACAGTGGTTTCAGCGGAGACAGGAAAAACGTATGAGCACCAGGAGTGCAGGGATTTGGACCATGAGTAAGAAATGAGATTAGCTGTCATTCCTTGAGATTGGGGGTGGTTTGTTACTTGGCATTACTGCAGCTAAAGCTTACTGATACACAGTGGTGATGCAGACCATCACGTATTATTCCGACCTCTTTCTCTCCTGCTGCAGGAAGGCTGCAGCCCTGTTCAAATGCAGACAGAGTTATCAGGGTGCAGCTGCCGCTCCTTGCTGCGCCTCCTCTGTTTCCCAGCACCTCTTGACAACTGAGAAGACTCTTCCATTTGAAAGGGCCTTTGAGTCTGCCCCATTGTGCAGATGGGCAGAATGAGGCCATCCAAGGAGCTTTCTAGAGAGCATAATGCACTGGAGGGACAGAGTAAGGACATAAGGATCTGGACATCCAGGAACAGGCTCGCTTCTCTGTCACAAGAGGGGTTCAGATGGAGGAAGTTTCTGTCCTGTAGCCCCACACGCAGGTGGGCTGGGTACACTGGGTCCTCTGGACTGAAGCCTGTTTTATATGTGTATGTGGTGGGGGGCAAAGAGTTTTCCTAGGAAACACCAAGGCAGGGGCTGCCCAGGCGGCAGAAAGAGCTGGCACTGGCCGAGGCCATGGCCAAGTCTCTTGGGGACTCAGGCTGCACACCTCCCAGCCCTTCATGACCCACAGGCCTCTTGGCTGGGCTGGTGCACGGGAATGGACCCGTTCATCTCGGAACACTTCCACCCTTGTCTGTTCTTGATAATCCAGGAGAGCCTGATGAAACGCCCTTCAGATCACGCCAGTCCCCGCCCTCACCTGCTCAGGGCTCTCATGTTGCTCAGTGTCAAAGTCCTGGCACATGATGTGCCCCCTCTTCCCTGCACGCTCTGCTGTGGTGTGTGCAGACACTTGAGCTACACACTCACCTGGGGCCTTTGCACACGCTACTGCTGCTATTTAAACTGCTCCTCCTCCCGATGACGGGGTGGCTCTCTCCCTTCTCGGTCCGGTCTTACTCCTGTGTCACTACCTAGCCCCCATGGAGTCTCCTTCCCTCTTTGCTTCTCCCTAGCTCTTATCACTTAATATGCTACGCATTTCAGTTACCCATTCTGTTTACCGCTAATATGCTCGCCTCTCAACTCCGCAGTGGGAAGGATGCCTCAGAGGCTTTCCACAGTATTCCCGGCACCTGGGACTGCACATAGCATATGGCAAACACTCAGTCAAGATTTAACAGAAAGGAAGGAAGAGGACAGGGAGGAGACAGACAGACAGACAGATGGCTAGGTGACGCTGAGCCAGCATGGTGAAATCCATCAGGGAAGAGCCACAGCTGGACTCCAGGGCTAACAGCACCACTCAGAGGCAAAAGCAGGCCTGGATCCGAATCCTTGCTCCACTTCTTGCTAGCTGTGTGACCTTGAAGAAGTTGCCTGTCCTCTCTGAACTTCAGTTTCCTGCTCTGTAAAATGGGGATCCTAGCAGTACTGGCCACTCCTGGCTCCTGGGACAGTCACAGAAGATACGGATGGAAAGTATTATACCACAAAGAACTCTCAACAGATGTCAGCAACTATTAATAATAACAATAAAAAGGCTTGAATTATTTATACATGGGTCAGGCTCTGTGCTGAGCACCAGGGGCTCAGTGGTGACTCCAGGCATGGCTGATGCCTTCAAGCAGCTGGTGGTCAAGGGGGCAACTGGAAAGATCTGTAGAAGTTAGAAAAAAACACCAGGAGCCATGACAGGCAGAAGCCTGGGGGCTAGAGGAACCAGGGGCTTGGAGAGGATCAGGGAAGTCTTCCTGGAAGAGGTGGCACCTGAGTTGGGCTGAAACAAACATAGGAAGCAGGTTGTGGGCAGTGGGAAGGAGAACACTCCAGACAGACAGCACCCGCCATGTGCAAAGGCCGCACATCAACAGCACGGCCCAGACGCTGCCATCCTCATGTTTGCAGATCTAAAACTGAGCTCAGAGAGGTGAAGCAAGTTCTTGAGGTCAGAGCTGCGAATTGAACGGAGAGGTCCTGACACCAGAGCCTGAGCGCACCTGATGGGCTGATGACCAGGAGAGACAGTGAGCGCCCGGTCCCCCCTAGGGACAGGTGCAGACAGAAGGGGTGGCAGGAGGGGCCACAGCCCCCTACCTCTGCCCCTGGCTAAGGGACTCCCACAGTCCCCACCCGGCAGGAAGGACGGTACCTCCATCAGGTCTATAAGCCACAGCAGCCGCTCCTAGGGAGGAAGGATGGGCAAAAGGCAAAAAGAAAAATACATCAAATAAACACGAGGGAACCAAGTGGCCGGAGCCCAACCCCCTGCCCCAGACACACACGCACCATGCAAAACACATCATTCTCCAAATTCCCTTCCAGCACCCTGGAATGCTCTGGGCAGGAAGAAGGGTGGCAGGAAGCCGACAGGACACAGTGCTGCCACCGGCACCCATCCCAGAAGCTTGGCCACGACAGAGCCTCCGGGGGATGCTCTGTGCCCTGGGGCAGGGCTGGGGTCACTGCTCCCTTTTGGTGGATGGAGAAACAGGCTCAGCAGAGGAAAGTGACTTGTCTTGTGAAGGCAGAGCTTCAAGGTGGACCCCGTGTGGAACCCTGATCAGAGGCAGCCAGGCTTTCAGCGAGGCCCATGGCCTGTGTTGGCAGAGTGGCGGGGGTGGCCTCCAAGGGGGACGGGCATCCCTCAGCCTGGTGCTTTCCAGAGCCTCCAAGGGTCTGCAGGGATCTGGGTACAAATCGCCAGGTGGTTTCCCCCACCCAGATTGGGGAAGAAACCACAGCAGGTCGCCTGCCCTGGGAGTGTGGGCAGCGTTTCCAGGAAGTTGGCACCAGCAGGTCACTTCCTCATACTGGGTGCACCAGCACCCTCCACGTACTCCTCCTACCAAGCTGGGGCTTTTTATGACCCCTCTTCAGGGGTGAGGTGACCTTCCTGTGCCTGTATAGCTTCCTCTGAGAATCCCTCCAGGATCTCGGGAGCTCACCCAGATCTGGGAGTCCTGATTCTGACACGACTGCTCTCCCTGGCAAGACTGTGGTCACAGGAAGTTTCCCAGAGTTATTCCCACCTCAGACACAGAGAGGGCTCCTGGTCCACCACATCCATCAGCACCCAGAACTCCTTACTCACAACCATCCTGTGGCCCGAGATCCTCCAAACCCCCCCCCCAATTTGCAGCAGAGTGACCCTGGGGCAGGAAAGGGTGAACTGCCACAACGGGAGCCCAGAATGGCCTGAGGAAGTGCTTCCACGTAGGGGAGACACCCACACAAGGACAAGGTCACCACTGCTTGGTGCTGAGCTGGTGCTGGGCTGGGGCTCCTGAGCCCTGCAGAGCCCTCTCCATGCATAAGGGTCACCCTGACGACTCTTGCCTTCCAGCCTCACCTGCCCTCAGGGTCTCAAGCTGCTTTAGCCAGAACCAGCAGGATCTCAGGCTATTTATCCATGAGGGAGCTGAGGCCCAGGGCAGCAGGACTTAAACTCAGATCTCCTTTCTCCCAAACTAGGCCTTCCATAGAGCTCTAGTCCCTAACTCTAAAGAGACCTTCAGCCTGCAGTTTCCAGGTTTGAGAACGGCAGCTGGATCATAGCTCCTGAAGCCCCATGTCCCATTTTTATGGCCAACCTCAGTGGAGTAGGAACAACAGAAAAAATGGCCCCACGGGCTAAAGCCCAGCTGCCTGAGGACATTATCTGCCCAGAGCCAAGCTGGCAGCCTGGGGCGGGGCCCACCTCTGCGTTGGTCCCACCCCCTGACCCCCGAGTGATCTGCTCCTCTAGAAACACAAAACCACCTCCAAGCAGCCATGTCCAGAGCCCCAGACGGGTGCATGGCAACTTCCTGGTCAACAGGAAGCAGGAAGAGCAGCCTTGGGGATGAAGGTGACTCAGGGTGGAAGAGATGGGGACATAGCAGGGGAAGTCCCCCAGAGCCCCAGAGCTGAAGTCAATGAAAGAGGGCAGTGGGCAGCTCACCTATGCCCACCAACCACTGTGTCTACAACTCTGGCCACTGTGCAGCTGCTGAGCTGTGTCCTACTGGATCAATGCCCCTGGGTCCTCTCGGTCTGAGATTCCCCCAGTAATGATTCCCTGTTCAGCCTCTGTGAGCAACCGTCTTAAGAAACATCACCCCCCCCACCTTTCCTAGAAGAGTGGGGACAAATGACCCAAAGGCAAGAGAGGCGCGTGTGGAGGACGGTATGCCACTCCCAGCCTCGGCCTGCTCCTCCTGCGTGGACGGTGAGGACCGGAGGTCTCCGCGAAGGACAGCAAGGCATCTGCTCCTGCCCATCCCCTGCCAAAGCCTCCTGGGATTCATGTGCCTCTGAGCACCTGGGCTCGGGACCACACCCCAAGGACTTGCAGATGCTGTCCTGCGGGGCAGGTGAGTCTGTAAGGAGTCAGGCTGGGCCTGGGGCTCCCAGTCAAGAGGGGGCTCTGGATCCAGGCACCATGACTGCTACCACTGAGTGCTCGCCCCAGCCAGGCACGAGCCAGTGCTGCGCTCTCAGCTGACCTCCCACAGGCTGCAATTCCGCATTTTTTTCTATTTGTCTATCCTTCTGTTAACCTCTCTCCCCTAGGCTCTGGCGCCCAGACCAACAGCCCCAGAGGCATGTCTCTCTTGCATATTACTCATTGCCTGGAACCCGTGCCTGGCATGCAGTAGGCACTCAGCTATCAGGTGTTTACAGATGAAGAGACCAAGTCCCAGAGCAACAAGGTGCAGAGCTGGGCAGCAGTGGCACTAGGATTGGAACCCAGACCAGTTCACACCAAAGCTCGGATCTAAGCCAGGCACAGAGCAGGGAGAGCTCACCCTGGCTGAGCTGACGGTGGTGGAGGTGCCGTGGCTGCCTGTGGATGAGCCCGTGTCGCTGCAGGAGACCACGGAGTAGGAGTCCCCGGACGTGGGGCCTGTGGGCTGGCGCGCCTTCATGGACTCGATCTCCCGCCTCAGCACCATGTGGTCAAAGCGGTCCAGGTCTTGCGGGGAGATGGTGCTTCTCACCTCGGAGAGGAGTGCAAACTGCAGGTGGGAATAAGAGTGGCACTCAGCAGGTGGAACCAGGACCCCTGATGCTCTCAGGTGGCCTGCAGGAGGAAGTCCCACACCTTTGTCCAGACACCAGCCAGCACTACCTGACCCCGGCTTCCCTGTATCTCTCCAGACGCCATAGTGCTTCAAGCCACAAAGTCCTTGGCTGTCCTCTGTACCTAGAGTACCCTCCCTCACCCCCAAATCATGTTCGTCTCCACATCACATTCGCTCTGCTAAGTCTTCTCAAACGTACACCCTCCCTGCAGATTTAATCACTGCTTCCAGATCTCAAGACTTCCACTGGAGCAGGGTTCTTGAGGCTGGTGCATGGCACAGTCACCTGCAGACAGCTGGGATGGGGCGCAGGCCTTGCTAAGAGCATTCCAGGGCATTTGAGACCTGCACGTGGCGTTGCAGACAGCTGCACAGGGGTCCCAATCACAGGCCCTTTGTGTTTCCCCCAGGGTCTGTGAGCCTGCAGGAGTGGTGGCTGCCTTAATCTCTGCTCAGAGTTCAGTTCAGCACAACTCTGTAGGTAAAGGAGTGGGGACAGGGAGGCGGGTCACCTTGGCGTGGGTGTTGAGCAGCTCGAACAGGGCCATGACGAGGGCCTCCACGGAGACACTGCCGCCGCGGTACTCGTCCAGGTAGTAGGCCATGGTGGTGCGCTCCTGCTCTGTCAGGAGGTGCCGGGCCTGCTCCTCCAGCAGCACGCGTGTCTGGTTCCCCAGGCTGCTCAGGGTCACCTGGGAGCCGGCTGGGCCCTTATAAAATCCTGTCTGAAAGACAGAGGATGGAGGCCTGGGAATTCTGCTGCTCAGAAACCAGAGGACCAGGCCAACACAGGGCCCCCCTCAGTGGTCTCTGCACTCCCCAGATGCCACGTAAACCAGTCGCAGAGAGCCGTGTGGCACCTTCATGGATCCCTGTCGGATCTTGCAACTGTTCAGAGTCCAGCACTCTTTCCTGGGTTTCCATTTTCTGCTCCAGGTTTCAATATCTCCCCTGCTAAGCTGAGGATGGCATCAGTATCTTCATGTCTTAGATATAACTCAAATCTTCACACAGCCCCTCCCCGCACCAGCTGAGTCTAAGATGCCGCCCCCTGGTCGCTTGCCCTATCACCTGCTCTGAGCAGCTGGAGCAATGGCGTCAAACCCCTCTCACCATGTCACACCCTGCTTAAAAAGGATTTTAGCAGCATCCCATGACTTCAGGTCAGAAGCCACACCTCTTAACACGGCCTGGGATG
>PVKS010018013.1:0-23423 GCA_004027875.1 Aplodontia rufa
TAATAAAAAAATCCCATCTTGTTTACTTGCTGTGTGACCTTCAACAAATTATTTTACTTCTCTGTTTCTCAATGTCCTTGTCTTTAAAACTGGACTAGAAACACTACCAAACTTCAAGGGTTGATTCAAGTATTAATTAAAATAATGTATGTTAGTTCTACAACACTTCCTATTCATAGTAAGACAAATTATGGTGTGTTTTCTTTCTTTTTTTTTGTTATCTGTGTCATTTTACAAAAAAGAGAAACAAACTGCTGCCTCATTTATTGTGATTTAAGTTTTCTCTGGTATCTTCTACTAAATTTAATCCTAAAGGTTGTCTCATTGCTTCAAGTCTCAGTTTTATCATCTTCTTTATGAAGTACCTTCATCAGCCTGAATTGAATTATTACTCGTTTAAGTCTCCAAAATATACTGAAATGTGTCCATGAGAACCTTTATCATAAAAATACTTTTTGTATTTTTGTATGTTTACTTTTATTTCATTTATTTTATTTGACCCCTCCCACTTTTAATAACATTGTTCCTTTATTACAAATACTGGTTTATTCCTTTCTATACTCTTAGCAGCATCTTAGCTTATCAGTGAAATTTTATGAATGTTAATGCAACAAATGAATAAGTGAATAAAAACTGTACATCAGAGGAAAGCTGTAGTCATCAAACTCAATATGGAATTCCAGAAAAATTTGGGTGCAATTCTCTTTCCTCCGTTTTTTTCTTTCTCCTACTTTATGCACTTGGATTAGAAGGTCACTGTGAATGGCTCACTCACTCAGATGTTCCTGTAGCAAAGTTAAGCTGGGCAACAGAGGACTTCAGGCAGAACGTATGCAAGACTGCTCATTCCTTCCAGAGGAGCCAGAATAGAGGTGATGGTGGCCTTCCTAATGCTCACATAGTAAGAACCATAAGAACAAAATTCTGAAAACACTTCCCTTCTCTTTTTTTGTGCATGTCCACGAGATAGCTGGTAGGATAGTTTATCATATGAATCCACCTAAGCTTCAATCCATATTGTGTCTCTTCCTCTGAATTTGCCAACAAGGTTTCTAATGAGGTTGCTTGCCCTGTCGAAGGAGGTAGGAACTTAATCTCTTCAAGAAAGAAAATTGCTAGTCCCTCCCAAGAAGGAGAGATGAGGGAAATATTTATTAAGCAGCAAAGTCACACTAGTCGGGGGAAGATCACTCAAGTTTCTAATTCTGGAACTAGTTGGATATAAAATGCACAAAGTAAAATCAATATTGTTTTCCTTTTGTGTCAAAATGAACTTTTTCATTAAAATTTAGTTGGGGAGGGCAGATTTTATCATATTTTATTCTTCCTAGACTCACATTTCCTGTTTTTATCATTGAGGAGTCAGGTTAAGACTACTGATGAATTTAAACCTCTGATTTGTGGGATTTTATTATGATCTTTCCTTAGTACTAAAAAATTGAGAGCAGAAAACTACCCAGTCTCTATAATATAATGAATGTGTACTTGAGTTCTGTTGTTCTCTGAAAGGCCTAAGTAAATGCTAGAAAAATAAAACTTATGGATTGTTTTAATAAGATCCAGGAGACAGGAGGCTAAAGTCACATAAGCTGGCATCATCTTTCATACTGGCAGGACTTTGAGTGAATGATTTTGGCTAAAGCTTCAGCCAGCTGTAGTTGTGTTTGTTTTAAATTTTATTTTGTTTTAATTTCTCTTTTCATCCTCAAGGGCTGGAGAGATGAGCAAAGATCTGCAAAGACTAACATGATCATCACTCTGGGAGATGTGAATGGACAGGAGGTTTTTCATGAGATTGGAGTTTTAGGAGTGGGATTGAGAATGAGGCTGCTGGGGGGGTTTCATATTCATATATTAGGTCACATGTATCTCCCCAGGATACCTGGAATTCCTGATTTGTTCTTAGTTTTATGGGAAACTGTAATGTTTATTGCTCACCATCAATTCTTATGATGGTGTCTATCTGGACAGTTTGATTGCTCAATGTTTCTTGAGGAAGAACTGATGGCAACCAGATTCTCTGAGTTTGGGAATGATGACAATCATTGCCCTTTATAAACTGAAAGTCATACTTACCATTCTATGTGTCTTAAGTCACTTTATTTCTTCTGGTATAAAATTATTATTCTATTGATTATGCAATTCTATTTCACTTATATGTCACAAGCTTTGTTTCCTATATATTCAAAGACATTTATTTCTTTAAAATCTGGCAATTTTATTAGAATAGTCATGGGTCACTCAGTGATGGAGGTATGTTTTGAGACTTGTGACCTTAGATGGTTTTGTTGTATAAACATCACTTGTTTATACACTTGTGAGTGCACTTCACAAGCCTAGGCGATATAACCCAGTGCTCACCTAGGCTGTATGGCACAACTTTTTGCTCCTAGGTTACAAAGTTGTATAGGGTGTTACTGTAATGTACCACTTCAATGCGTGGTAAACATTTGTGTACCTAAATGTACCTAAACACAGAAGGGTACAGTAAAAACGTGGTGTAAGAGATAAAAAATAGTACACCTATCTAGGGCATGTACCGTGAATGGGGCTTGCGGGCTTGGAAATGGCTCTGGGTGAATCCATGAGTGAGTGTGGTTTGCGTGTGAAGGCCTGGGACTTTACTGTTCACTCCTGTAGACTTCACACACTATATACTTAGGTCACAGTACATTTATTTGAAAAATTTTCCTTCTTCAATAATGAGTTACACTTAGCTTACTGTCACTTTTTACTCTGCAAAGTTTTAATTTTTTAACATTTTGATTCTTTCATAATAACAGTTTAAAACACATTGTACAGTGGTACAAAATTATTTTCTTTATAGATAAAACACATTGTTCATTGGTACAAAAACATTTTTGTGTATATTTATTTGAACACCTGTTTCAAATTTTAAGAACATACACCCTGCAATAGAATTCCTAGGCCATATCATAAATCAATACTAAACTTTTAAAGTAACTGCCAGACGTCTCTCCTTTACAGCAGCATCATTTCACATCACTGCCAAGAATGTATGAAACTTTCACCTTCTATATGCCCTTTTCAGTTTTCATTTTTTATACTTTTATTCTACACTTTTCTTCTGTTTTAAAATATTTTTGTTTAATTTTTAAACTTTTTTTGTGAAAAATTAAAATACAAACACAACATGAGCCTAGGGCTACTCAGGGTCAAGAACACCAATATAGCGGACTTACACCTCCACATCTTCTCCCACTGGAATGTCTTCAGGGGCAATGACACACATGGAGCCTCATCTCTAATGACAACAATGCAGCTTTCTGGAATCTCTCTGGAGGGACCTGTCTGAGGCTGTTTACAGCTAATTGTTTTCCTATAAGTAGAAGGAATATACTAAAGTAATGGCTCAAAATTATACCATGGCAAATGCATAAATAAGGAACATAGTTCCTTGTTATCATCGTCAAATATTGGTTACTGTACAGAATTGGATGGAATAGACTTTGCAGAGTTGCTACACAGTAGGTTTGTTAGTATCAGGTTTACCATGGACATGTGAGTTATACACTGTGCTTCCACATTGCAACGACTGCTTCATCCCCAGGTGACAGGGATTTTTCAGCTCACGTATAGTCCCGTGGGACCACCAGAAAATATGTGTCCATAATGGACTACAATGTTGTCCTGCAGCATTTGACTGAATATCTTGATACTGGGTATTTCATGACACACTCTTGGTATGTTCCCTACTTTTTCAAAAAAATAATCAATTTTATGTATTTTTTAAATCTCTGTTTTTGTTTTCCCAACAGTTAGTTGTGTATGTAGTGCTGGGGTTCAAACTGGGTCCTCACACATTCCAGACAAACACCCTAACCACTGAGCCCATTGCTCCAGCCTTCTCTACTTTTTTCATCTGCCATTTCAAGTCTTCCTTCCTTTTCTTTCTTCCTCCCTCCCATTCTTTCTTCCTTTCTCCCATTCTTTCTTTCTTTCTTTCTTTCATTTCAAGCAAGGGCTCTGGTTCCTTCGCTCTGGTTTCATTTTCAGAGATTGCACCATTCCTATGACAATCTCTTTTGCACACTATAAGTTCTTGTCAGTATTTCAATTCCTTTTTATACCTTCATTTATATTTAATTTTCTCCTTTTTCATCTTCCATTGCCTAGGGTATCTATCTTTTTATTCTTCAATTAATATTAATTTATGATATTTACATTAATTTATATATTATTCTTCCATGAGTTCAGTGGCCTTATTTGTGATTTTTGCTAATATTAATTTATGTATTTCTTTCATGCCTACTATTTTCATAATCTTTCTTATTTAGCTCATTTAGAAATAGCAGGTCATAGGTTTGGTTTCTTTGTCATATGCCCTCATACTGTGCAGGGAAGTTAGCTGGATCCTGATTCTATTTTTCCCCCCTTCTTATAATACCCTGGATTCAGATATTCAGATTTAAACTTGTCTCTTGGGGCTGGAGCCATGGCTTTGCAGTTACCCTGCTTGCCTGGCATGCGTGAGTACGTAGGTTCAAACCCCACAACAAAGTGTTGGAGCAATGAGGGTCACATGAAAAACTAAATAAAAATCACTTCTCTCTTCCCTTCTCTCTCTCACTGTCCCTTTTTCTTTAAAAATAAATAAATAAATAAATAAACTTGTCTATTCCTTGTTTCTTCAAATATGTCTGTTTTATTTTTGTTATTATACAAAGGAGAGAAATAGACTGCACTTATGAAGTTAGATTTTTTCTGTTTCACTGTGAAATTTATTTTTCTGTTTGTTCAGAATGAATCACAGTTTAGGAAAATTTTTCTAAGTGCACAGATCTCCTTCCTTGGTGTGCTTTTGTTGTTAATTTCTTGGCTATTTCCTTTTTCTATTTTTCTGGAGACCTCCTCATGATTTCCTTGTCTTGTCCTATTTGAGTCTCTGTTCAATGAGGGACCCATCCTAAGAGGGAGTCCCAAAGAGTCTATCTGGAGAGCTGTTGTTCCTTAGTACTTCCTACCATGGAACCTTACTCATCTGCTGCTATGGAGAGCTTCTTCTCTCAACTTGGCCATGATGTTGGATGGAAATCATCTGTGAGCTCTTGGAGTTCTCAGTTCCAAAAGCACTACTCTTGATACTTCCTTTGTCTTCCCACATAATAAGGGACACATGCTTATCATGTGACTAGGGTTGTATTTTGGAATGGATGTGGTTACCTTGAAATGCAGTTTTGTTGCAGATGTTTTCCATATAAAGTCTTGTGTACAGCACTGAAACAAATACATTTATAGAGTTGCCCTTTAGGATATACATAAGGACTAAATGTGGCTAATCTTGTTCTGTTTCCTGATTGTTCTTTAATTATCACCCTTATCAACAGTAAACAGTAGATTTTAATAAGGAAGCAATACCTGTAGTTCTTCATGGAGATGACTATATGGAGCTTCTAAATAGCAATTCTTTTATTTGGAAAAAGAAAATGTATAAATTGCTATGTGGAAGGCGAACATTTGACTACTTCCTACATTACTTTGTTGGTATTCTGGAACTCAGAAAACAGGTTGTTAGAAAGGAATTTTACACAAGAGGAATTTGAGTGCAGTACAAAATGCCAATATGTGAGTACACTGAGCTGCAGTGGAAGGACCATTCGGATTCAAAAAACGTGAAACGAGTCATTGAGGGACTGGGGGAAATGTGGGCTGTAGCTCAAGGAGTATAAGGAGACAACTTTATTAGCTAGTATGGTTTTCAGTATGGTTTGCTCCTATATCACATATAGAAAGATATATAGTGCAATATTCTGCTTCAACAAATATTATGTAAATAAAAAGGTGAGTCATGTGCATTGTGAGTGAAACAATTCAATCAGCTGATGACAACTGAGGCTGCCATTCATACATGCCTACGAGGGAGACAAAGGAGCTAAGCTAAAGAGGCTATAGACTGGCCACCAGCATTGGAAAAATAAAAGTGCACATAGCAACAGAGGAGCCATGGTCTCTTTCCTTTAGACTACACAATTGAAAATTGCTGTTGCTGTCCGTGTAAAGTCTTGCATACAGCATTGAAACAAATACAAGGTATATAAAGTTGTCGTTTATCTATATCGATATAGATGTAGATATTCATATGCCAAATGTCATATCTTGCAGAGTAGATATGGGCAATGAATAGCAAGTGCCTGGCTGGGCAGCTGCCCCATGGTAAAGAGCAATGTCAAGATGTGTGTGTGTGAAAACCTTTGCTTTGAGAAGGAACCCAACCCCTTATTTTTCTCCTTAGTTTTCTCTAGGACAAATGCCTGGATAGATGCAGTGTGGTCAGGGACAGGTCATGAGAACTAACTCATTACTGCCATATCTTCACAGAAAACAAGTGCTGACAGTATACATGCACCTCATTTATACAGACTGTTCTAGAGGACAAATAGGACCCCTTGTGTTTTAAACATTATGCTTCATTTGAAGAACTTTAGTTCAGTAATATCTGACTTGACTTAATTAGAGTAATTTAATAGATTTACAGCAGGGTAGAAAACATAAATGAATCAATACTAAACTACAGGATTTTAACTGAAATTCAGTCAAATCCAAACCATTAGTATCAAGGTAAGAGTCAAGTAATGAGGACATGGTTTGGAATCTATGGGCCTCTGGGAAGAAAGGATGTTTCACTGGGGTATCAACAGCATTGAAGGAGACTCTGGGGACTTTACAGCATTTAATACAGATATGAAAAAAGAATGGGGACAAATTTCAAGTCAGAATAAGGGATTGTAGTTTGTATAAAGTAGCCTGGAGGATCCTAGAAGTTATGTGGATTGAGGAAGACTTCATAGAAGTAATGAGTTTGGGAAAGAAATCTAAGTCTACATGATCCAAAACTCTTTATATAGGACCAATCCATCCAACACCAAATCACACACAAGCTTCTGTTAAATAAAGGTGAAGGGACACAGTGTACTGGTGGTATAGGAGCTCAGGTATTCATACTGAATTGTGACCACAGGCATCAGGTTGGTGAGATTAGTAAGCAATAATTTTGAAGGTCTCTCCACAGAGGCCTGAGGTAGCAAAAGTTTCTAAAATACTTGGTTCCCTGCCCTCTTTAAGCTGAATTAACAGTTATCTCCCCAAATATTCTTCCTTATCCTAACTTCAGATTATTGATAATTCACTATAGATAGAGCATAAGATATGAAATGGTAGCCACGGAATTAGTGAAAAGAAGAGTCATGTATTATGATGAGCTGTCTGAGAAATATAAATGATTAAAAGCTGGGCAAACAGAGCAGCCAGTGGTAATTAGAGAGCTTTAAGGAGACCCGGGGATCACTGGTGAAAAATACCAACAACATTAATAATGTGTTTGAGATGAAGCCTTAGATCTAATTGCCCTGTAGCACCCTATAATCACTCTGTTCTTCAACAAATATTTAATAGACTAAAATTTGGGGGCAAGTATTGTGCCAAATATAATAATTATTCTCAGGGAGTCACACTCCACTGAGACATATACACAAGTAGACTTAGAATTCTATGTTGATTCACTCTTGGAAAATTATAGGGTTCTATAAGAGTACTTTATAAGGGCTTCCACTGCAGGCTCTGGGAATGGGCAGAAATAAAGGGATAAATGAGCCAAAGAAATGAAATGGAAGTGAAAGGTTGGCTGCAATATAGAGGAACAGTTGCTGTCTAGTAGGCTGATATGAGTCCAATGCAGGAGACGGCTGCATAATGTGCAGAAAGTGGCAGACGCAGGCCATAGTGGGAGATGATGCCAAATTCATCTTTCTTTGAGTTATTCCTGGTGTGTGATATGCTTGTTCGCTATTTGAAAGGGCAGGAAAGGAATGGCATGTTCATTCTAGAGGCATAAATTCAGAAGAAACTGCTGCTAAGAGATTGAAGACAAAGGGATGGATCTGCCATGCAACATTTTAAAACTTATGAGTGAAATAGTTGGGTGAGAAAAAATAATTTAATCTGAGTATTTGGAGAGAAAATTTGAGCCAAGTTATCTTTGTGTAGGACTAGCAAAATGGAATAATGGAATAATGATCTGAACAATTACTGGTTAGCTAATTCTAAACTTTTAAAACCTAATAGCTCCTATTTACTGTTGAATTTTGGGGACTTCCACCTCTCTGGAAGGTCATTCATGGCCTGAATACACTGGGCCTCCTAGGAAGTTAAATCCTGATGCAAGGCCAGCTGTGTGACAAATCTGATTATAAGGTGTAAAATCTAAGTGTTTTGGGGGAAAGTTCTTCTAAGACTTGGCACTTTGATGCCTGATTAATTTATTCTTAAGAGTTAACCTCTCTAGGTACAAATGAGGGCAGTGGGTGAGGAACAAGAATGCACAAAGGATTTGATGATTTATATACATTTACTTTGAAAAAGGCAGCAATGGTGTTAGGCATTTCACATGTGAATGTCAATCAATAAACCGTAGTTCTTTGCCATTGTGGAACTTGTTGTCCAATGAGAGAGATATGAAAACAAATAATGTCAATATAATAAGCATTAGTTTTATGAGAACACATATTTATCTACCCAATCATTCATATATCCATTCAGATGTACCAGATGTACAACATTTTAACAAGTTAATTTGTTTTGTGTTTTTTTGTTTTTTTGCAGGGCTGAGGATTGGACGCAGGAGCTTAGGCATGATAGGCAAACACTGTTTTCACTGAGCCACACCCCGAGTCCCAGTAGACATTTATTGAGCTCCATCTGTGTTCCAGGTATGTTTTAGTTATGATTAGTGTAAACAAAACTAGTACTGACCTGACCTTAAAGGAGTTGAGCTTTCAATTTGTTAGGGATCATATTTAGTGGTTAAGGGCCTTGGGTAGACCACAGAGTAGAAGTGAAACTTTTGCTTTGAGCAACAGGCAACACTGAATTGTGTGAATAAAAAAAAATCAATAAAGGCAACAGAATGAGCAAAATATGGAGACAAAATTACTCATGACCTATTTGAAGATGGAGAGCGAACAGTCAAAACAAAACTGTCAAGTGTCCACAGTATGCTGGTTCTGTGAGTAACCTACTAAGAGTTCTGTAAGCAAAAGACTTCATGGAAAAGTAGAACTGGGGATTACCAGTTAAAGAAAAACTAAACTAAATGTGTTTATTTACTGCAAAATTATTCAGTGCTTTTAATGTGGCAAAGAGAAATCACATCCAAGAGAGGCCTATGTTTTTGGTTTTAATGGCTTATTTCACCTTTGCTATAGAACATCTGTCAGGTCTATCCTTCTATGGAACACACCTTCAAAAATGCTACCCTAGATGGAAAGACTGGTCTTCCATGTTGTTGGAAATGGAATTGGATATGTAAGTTTCAGTAACACTGTGGGAAGCTTTTTATTTTTGATAGTAGAAATTGGACTCTGTTGTCTAGACTGAGGTATGGGGGGGACACAATCAATTTTTGTGTTATTAATTTTCTTTGAGCTAAACTGGCATATTTTAAAACAATGTTTAAATCCTGAAATATTCAATAAAAATTGTACAGGAAATGATATACCAGATTGGCCAGTGCCGTCTTCTGATATTTATCAGTTATTAATATATTGACATTTGTTGTATATTGTATTTTAAATGGCTAATTATATAAGCAAATATAAATCTCAGAAACAGTTTTGAACACAAAAATCAAGTTGAAGAATGTGTACTAAAGTACCATATTTAGAATTCAAATACTAGCAAAAATTACTCCCTGATGTTTATGAATTCACAAATATGTAGTAAAACTCAAAAATGTGCATGAGGATTATAGGAATGAATGAAAGATTGCAGATTTCTCTAGAGATAATGAGGAGAGGGTCTTTAATTGTGACTATAGTATTTAATTCCTCAATGAAAATAAAAATAGTATCTGAAACACATAAGAAATAACATTACATTTATAAATGTAATTGTCTTCCAGTCAGTTCACTGGAAATAGAATTTGAGTCAGAGAGTGTGTATGCTTGGGAACAACTCCTAGAAGATAAGAGGGAAGAAGGATTCAGCAGAGGGAAAAGCTGCAACAATTATAGTTATATAATTAACGATTGTAGCTATAATAAAAACTAGCTGAACAGAAATTCAGCTAGAACAGTGGCAGTACCTGATTCCAAAGGGAATTCTTACAGTTGGTACAGATATCCCAAATTGGGTCATGAGGGGTGCATCTTGAATCCCTGCCTTAACCACTAAGAGACTTTAAGTTGACTCTGGGAAAGAGGTGAAAGTTGCAGCAAGGCACCTCACTTCTGCCAAGGGAAATTCCTGGATCCATGCACAGTTCTGAGCCCTGCACTGCCGGCACAGTCAGCTATTCGGAAGATGAATATGGGTGTGCTCTTTGTTCTTAAAGACAAACCTATGCAGCCTACCGCAGTATCCACTACAATGACAGACCTTATGCCATTTCAGTATTATCTATTTGTATGTTTGAAATATCTTATTTTTTCAAACCTCAGCAATAAATAAAAACCTTCCAATGTCTAAGAACAGTATTCCCTAAAGTACTCCTGCAAAAATCACACACAAGTGCACATGTGCATACACACACACATACACAAAACACAACACGAATCCCAGCTATAGGAGCAGGTCATATATGTACTCTTTTGTTTTCTGTTTTTTCTGCATTCAATAACTAGAAACTCCCTCCTCTCTCCTCCTTCCTGGTTTTGGAAAGCTTTGATTTGTTTTAAAAAGGACATAATTTAGGGACTGGAGTGATGGTTCATTGCTTGGAGTGCTTGCCTGGCATGCACAAGGACCTGGGTTCAAACCCTAGCACCAGTACACAACTAAATGGAGAAACAAAGTCCAGATAAAAAATTAATAAAATTGATAACCTCTTTCTCATTCTCTCACTCTCTCTAAAATAAAATAACATTTTAAGGTTTTTCTTGCAGGAAAAGTTCATTGGCTTTCTTTCTGAAATGTGTCCTGTGTCAATTCTGAAGTATTTTTTAAAAACTTGTGTCAAACTCATTATTGAAATATAATACACTTTCCTTGAATAATTCTAAATTTTTCCTCCCAGTTTGTCAGTGTCAATTCAAGACAAACTGGTGTCTTTTAATTTTTTTTGTTTTTATTTTTTTCTTTTTATTCAAGTTTGGACCATAAGGTCCACAATCTGGGTTGGGAATCCTCTACTTAAAGGACAAATTTGGGGAGCAGAATGATTTTGTCACACATTCATGCTCATTCACTAAAACAACACCCAAGGAAGCTTTTCTCCTACAATTGCAGAGCTGAAAGTCATGCCAGAAAGTGTATGATCAGAAGTTTCTAACATATTACTATTTGGGTTTTCATGGAAGAAGTTTGCTGACCCTGCTTTAAAGCACTGACCCTCTTTACATTTTGCTTTTAGAGAATTCCTATGTGGTGGACATAACAGTGGAAAAAGGCTAAGATGTTTGGCTATGATTTTTTTACTGCTTTTCAAACAAAAACTGAAAAATTCACTGAAACAAGTTGCCAAGGGCAGTGGTTTCTTACATCTCTACAAGACATATCCTAACTGCAGGTGGCCCTAAAAAATGTCTCAACCCCAACAGGGAATAAGTCAGAGAAAAACAGTTTTAAGACCTGCCTTTAGAATTCAAAGGCAAATGCAAATTCACTATGTGGACAATAAAGAGCGTGGTTTATATACGTCCACACACATACACACATAGCCTAATACACAGGGCTCTTCTTCCTTCACAGGAGCTAGCTGCTTTCCTTCTGTAAGGACGTGTCCCTTTGGGATGTCACAAGTGACAAACGTCTTGTCTGATGTTGAGATGTATTTATTTATACATCTTTTATTAGTCCTCTTAAAATTGCATTTCACAGCCTTTTCTCATTAAGTTTAGTTTGAGAATTCTCATTAAGAATAAGATGAGAAATTTTAATAAATAAATATATAGACAGAGGGATTGGAGCAGTGACTTAGCAGTTGCAGTGCTTGCCTGGCATGGCCAGGTTTGTGAGTTCAACCCCAGTACCATGTACACAATGAAGTGTCAGAGGAATGAAAGTCACATGAAAAACTAAATAAAATTTGCTTCTCTCTTTCTCTCTCTCTCACTGTCCCCTCTTTTGTAAGTAAATATATGTAAGAGGGAGGGAGAGAGAGAGAGTGAGAGAGAGAGAGAGGAAGAGAGAGAGGAGAGAGGGGGGTGGTATACTTAGCCATGTAATTATACATATAAATGTAGATGTGGTCACGGGTATGGAAATGCACACACATGTGCATACACTTCAGAATCTTGTTTGGTATACTTTCCCTCTTTCTTATCATTATGGAATTTTCCATGAACCACAGGAAATTTGTTTATATGTACATCTAGATCAGCCAAGTGTTTGCTCACAAATCGGGTGCATTCATCTGCTTTCTTTACTTTCTTTCTCAATCATACTTGGATTCTGATAGCATCCTTTGATTGTACCTGGTTGATGCAAATTTGCTTGCAGAGTTCTTAGATCCAAAAATAGTGTGCTGAGAGAGAAGCCTCTATGGACAAAACCTTCTTAACCTGGGAAGGAATTTCTGACTTCTTTGCTCGACCAGGTGCCATAACACAAGAGAATCTCCATCCTAGGACCATTTCCAGTGACTACCATGCCGGGCACAAACCATGAACTTCCCCACAGGAATTGGCCACCAGTGTTACCCATCAGCTGTGCCAAAAAGGATTTCACTTGCTTTCCTTCCACCTGCTTTCTCCTTTAGGACTTGCCTTTCTAGATTAAAAACTATCAAGATCTCATTAAAAACCTCCTTTATTTAACTCCTAGTAAATTGTAGATGTAAATGAGACTCTAGTTAATGTTACCCCTCCATCAACTCTGTAGTGTTACACGGGGAAATATTTGAAGTTTTATAATGTAGAATATATTAAATGATGATATAAAAATGTCCCTTTAAGACCTGGAGCAGTGGCTCAGTGATTATGACACTTCGTTGGCATGCATGAGTATGCGAGTTCAAACCCCAGCACCACGTACATAACTAAGTCTCAGAGCAGCAAAGCCCACATGAAAAACTGAATAAAATTTGATTCTTTCTTTCTCTCTCTCCCTCACTGTCCCTCTCTCTTAAAAAAAAAATTTCCCTTTAAGTATAAGTGGAGTTTAGTGGGGATGGGCTGGGAAGGCATCTGATTAAATGCTTTATATAAATATTTTTGGGAAACACCTTCCTTTACTTGCCATGTAAGCCAAATAATTTTCAAAGCATTGTCTCAAATTGAAAGGCAAAGTTAAACATTCACAATTTACGTTTTAATAAAGGAAACACAATAATTTAAGAAAAAGCAGAAGAAAGTGGCCCTTCAGGCATTTTTTAAAATTTCTACTGAAAACGCATAATGGTGTCTTTTCTGAAAATTACCTAGTGGGTTAATAATTTGACTCTCTGGTTGACTAGAAAAAGTAAATACAAAATGGATCTTCTCTTGAGTGAGCATTGTTAATACCAATCTTAACAGTTTACATTTTTTTTTCATTTCTTTTTCTTTTTTCTTTTTTTCTTTTCTTTTTTTGTTATTGGGCATTAAATTGGTTAGAGGTCTCACTAAATTGCTGAGACTGGTCTTAAACTTGTGATTCTCTTGAATTAACCTCCCTTATCATTGGGATTACAGGAATGTGCCCCCACACCTGCTTTATTTTTTTATTTTGAGTCAGGGTCTCAATATGTTGTGAAGGTCTCACTAGATTGCTGAGGCTGGTCTCGAATTTATGATCCTCCTTTCACAACCTCTGGAGTTGCTGGGATTATAACTCCACTGCACCCAGCAACAGTTTACAATTTTTATTTTGAGTTCTTCTTAAAATCCCTAGTGTGGTAAAAACCTCTGATGCTCTATTATACTGATTTTAATAAAATGTGAATAGAATATTTATAGTATAAGCATTTTATTTTCTGTAGTCTCAATATTCATATGTATGTTTGTACTTTGATATAGTATTTATTCTTCATTTCAAAGATCTTAGGTGATCCAGATGGGCATTTACTTATAATTGCAAACATCTGTACACATACATGTGTATACTCATTAACTAAAAAACTATTTAGTCCTACCCAGAGCATGTCTGAAAACTGTGAATTTCAGATTCCCTAGATTTCAGGAAAAATTTAATAATGATAATGATGATAATAAAAATTTGAATTCTACTTTTTACACATTTGCTATGAATCAATAACACTAGGCCAGGTCCTTTGCATAAACAGATGTTCCTTGACTTACAATGACGCTTCATCCTGCTAAAACTATTGTAAGCTGACTATCATAAGTCAACACTGAATTTAGTACACCTTACCTTCCAAACATCACAGCTTAGCAATGATCACCTTAAAGTGTTGGCTGTTTCTCATCATCAGGTGGCTGACTCAGAGCATTGCATGACTCACTGAAGCTTCTCAACATCTCCTAAGATTCTCATACCACAAATTGGTAGCCTGGGAGAAGATTCAAATTCATAATTTGAAGGAGAGTTTGAACTGAATATGTGTTCTTTTTACACCATAATAAAGTTGCAAAATTATAACTTGAACCTCTGTAATTCAAGGACCATCTGTATTTTCTTGACCTTTCTTTAATTTTCCTTGTTAGATAATACTCCTTTTCCTTATTTTCAGGTCATGTGACTGAGATTTAGAGAGCTCATATGAATCATCTGCAGTCCATGACCTGGAAAATGGCAGAATTACGATTCCAAATCAAGGTCTACCATAAACTAAAGCAAACTTAATTACTGCTGAACGTGATTTTACCATATTACAATGTGCTTAAATTTACCACAAAGAGATTTCCATCTGGTTTTTCAGGCACCAACTCCTCATAAAGACCGAGAAGCCTGTAGTTTCTCCATATGGCAGCCACTGTGATATATCAGTAGTGTCTGATCCTGGCCATTCAGGATTATTCATGTCTCAAATATGAGTCACACCTTATTTTATTCACATTCACTTTAACATCCTCTTTGTTAATGTTGTTCTTTTATCCAAAATGTCTAGAATTTCATGACCACATAATGCCTTACATATTGGTCTATTTTCTGTGGCCAATAACAGAACACCATAAATTGGGTGAGTTATGGAGAACAATTTAATTTTGGCTCATGTTTTTGGAAGTTCAAGCTAGGGAGGCACATCTGGTTATGGCCTACTTGCTGGCAAAGTCCCAAAGTGATGCAGGGCATCACCTGGCAAGAGACAGGGAGCATGTGAGTTTGTCACTTCTTGCTTCTCTTCCACTCCTTATAGAGCCACCAGGATTCAATTCTCTAATATGATGGCCTTATCAAACTGTAATCTCCACCCAAAGTCCAACTCTAAACACCACAGTTTGATAAACTTTCCATTGTTTTTACACCTTACAGTGGAGATTAAATTTCAACACAGGAACAGTTGGGGAACACATTCAAGCCATATCAAAACATAGAACTCTAACAGTATCATTTGATTTGAAACTCCTAATGCTGGTCAGATGATATCCATCTGCTAAAATAGCCCCTAGCATAGAAGGAACATGAGGCAGAAGTTGGAATACCCATATCCTAGATTATTTTTATTTTAAAATATTTGTTAAACATAGTAGCTAGACCAAATTTCAGCATCAGAAGTGATATTAGAACATTACCCCATACAGTGGCCAGCTTCTTCAGAACTTTTGTCACTGAAATTTTCCAATACTATTTTGCTTTTTGTTCTCAGGAAAGGAGTACCAAGGATGGAAAAAGTTGCTCTATGCAACAATGGGGGAGGGTTGTAATACATTTTTCATTCAAAAATAGGATCAAAACATGAACAGGGTTTGGGTAGTCCTGCACCTAACAAATTCTTAAAAATAAATGATGACAAATATCTTTTTATGTTTTCCTTCTCATGTATCTCCTCTGGTGAAACATTTGATGAAATCTTTTTTTTTAAGTGTGAGAGAGAGAGAGATAATTTCATTTATTCATCTAGCTCTTGTTTTTACTCCACTTCGTTATATATGTGGTGGTGAGGATCAAACCCAGGTCCTTGCTCATGCCGGGCAAATGCTGTACCACTGAGTCACATCTGCAGTTCTACTGAAATCTTTGTTCATTTTAAAAATTGAATTCAATTTTTTATTTGTAAGTTGTTTCATTTCTTTTTATGTTCCTGATAGTCCTTTATCAGATGTGTTTTTTCAAACATTTTCTCTCTCTGACATTTCATTTTATTAATGGTCTTTCAAAGAGAAAACATTTTAAATTATTTTTAGACTAATTTATTAAATTTTCTTCTATTGTTTGTACCTTTCCAGTCCCAGTCAGGAAATCTTTGACAAGTTCAAGGTTGCATAATTCTTATTCTGTGTTTTCTTCCAGAAATTTTATGCTTTGCATTTAGATCTGTGATATATTTTCAAGTTATTTTTTATAAACAGTATGCTATAATGGCCAAGGTTTGAATTTGGTATTTGCATAAACAACTGTTACGACTCTCTTTGATGACAAAGCTATTAATTCTCCATTGAGTTACCCTGGAACCTATATCAAAAATGAATGGAACATACATGTGTGGGTCTATTTCTATTATTTTCTCTGTACATTCCATTAATCTGTGTGTCCATAAACTTTAAAAAGACATACTATCTTAATTAATGTAGCTTTATAACAATTCTGTAAATTAGATTTTCTCTACTTAAAAATATTTTAGTTTACTTGATTTATTTTCTAATTTATTTTTGTTGCTATATGACATCACACGTAACGCAACATGGAATGCTGAATTCACAAACAAATAAGACATTATGTAAACTGGTCTACATTATTGTAGACTGAAGTCTACAGTTTAGTAGACAGAATTAGCAACTGCTTTTGTTGAATATCTAACCTGTCATAACACAAACCAACAGTATATCCCAATAGTTTATTACCCACCAAGAAACATTTTTGGTAGCTTGTTTAGTACACTGAATCTCGTCTACTTTAAAAAAGGATAAACACTGAAAAGACCATTCAACATATTAAAATCCGTAATACCGAGATAAGGTCAGGCAATTATATGGAGCTTATCCACAGGATGTGGATAACTTTCATGATCATTAACTACATTTTGAAGCCTTCTAGCACAGTGAATAGCTGTTCTTCTTTTAGTGAATGGACCTTCTTAAAATTTTTTGATCACATTTTTCTATATAGCATTGCTCCTTTGAAATTCTGCAATGCCTTGACATATAACAACATAAAGTTTCTTTATCAAATATTGTAATCTTCTGTGCCTTGCTTCTCTTGGTGTGTTGGGTATGGAGAATACATTCCCCAGGCACTTATCTACACATCATGAGCATGGCAGAAACAACATTGATGATCCAACTGTCACATCATTTTGTAAGGGTTTTCCTACCCTACCATGTACATAATTATTTCAGAACCAGCCAGTACTTTCACTGGCTTCTTCAGGCACATGAGGCTTTAACTCATTAAAATTACTGGCATTTCATCTGTTGGAGGAATACCAATGCAGAAGAAGGTTGAAAATTTCAACAGAAGCTTTTGTGATTGATGTACTGCGTTGTCAATCACTTCCCCAAGTTTTGGGTTTCTACTCTTCTTATATAGCCTACTTTTTTAGGTGCTAGGGATTAAACTAAGAGATTTACATATGCCAAGCAAATTCCCTACCACTGAGCTACACTGCCAGCCCAGAGATAGCCACTTCTTTAGCAGTGTAGTACCAGTGGGGGAGGCAGGGAAGAGGATGAGTTGTGCTTTGGAGGATTTTAGCTTTCAGGGTTTGAAACTTCAAAATTTACTATTTCATTATTCAGGGTTATCACTTTTTGGATTCTGATAAATTCATTTTTTGTTGAAAATATCAACATATATTCTATGTTGAAAATAGCAATATCATGTGTTGGAAAATCACAATTCAAAAAAGTAATTAATTTTCTTCTCTCATTTAGCATTTCTTTCTAACAATAATATTTATATCTTATGAAGCAGAGTCAATGATCACGATGGATTTTTCTGCGTGATGCAAGTACCAGTAAAGATGGAGAAGAAATGGAATAGAAAAGCAGTAGTAAAAAGTGGTTAACGTAAAGTGATTCTAACATCCACTATGGCAGGGCAAATGCTGCATATCCATTGGGTGGAAACATTCTCCCACTTGCCCAGATAAGATAATACTTACTTCCTATGCAGGTTTGCATGCAAAGATATTCAGATTTGTTTTAGCTCATATTTGGAAAATATACTCAACATAGTATAGAGTGGAATTTTTGATTTGACCATACTATTTGTTTCAAATAAATGTAAGAAACAGTTTTATGGAATCTTCATCCCACAATTTCAAGAGACCCAAATAAATAAATAATTTATCTACATTCTGTACTCATTAAGAAGAACCTAATTTTATAAGATCATTGTTTTTTGAAGCATTTGATTGGCAGATAAGGATGAATATTGTCAAATGTGTGATGGTCAATTTCAAATTTTAGCTGTACAGTATTTCTAAAATTAACATTAAATAATTTCTAAGGAAAATACATTTTCTACTCATCTGCTTTGAACAGATGCATCCTCACTTCACATTGCTTACAAAAAATTTCAAGATGTTGTACCTACAAAAAACACACTATGGAATAAAACTTTCTCAATAGACAAACAAAATAATTAAAAATTGAATAATGCTAAATGTATAACTCAAATTTTTCTGTAGCTAATTTATTCCATATGCCCCTTTCCCAGAATTATTTCTTGCATACAATTCTAAAGGTATAGATGAAAGTTTTGATGAGATTCTGTTACTGACCTTAGAAAATAGATTTTGAGGGGCTGCAGTGATGGATTCGTGGTTTTGGTGCTTGCCTGGCATGCACAAGGATGCGCGTTTGAACCCCAGCACCACGTAAACAACCAAGTGTTAGAGCAATGAAAGCCACATGAAAGAGTAAATAAAATTGATTCCCTCTCTCTGTCTTCTCTTTTCTCTCTCTCTTTCTCTTTATTAAAAAAATAAGAAAGAAAGAAAGGAAATAGATTTTGAGGGCTGGAGCAGTGGCTCAGTAGTTATGGTGCTTGCCTGGCATGCACAAGGACCCACGTTCAAACCCCAGAACCACATACACAATTAGGTGTCAGAAAACACAAAACCCATTTGAAGAAATAAAGTTGATTCACTCTTTTTCTTTCTCTCTCTCTCACACTCTCTTCCTCTCTTAAAAAAAAAGAAAATAGATTTTGAGATGCCTCAATTGCAATTGCAGAAGGATGATATGTAAAAATGAGCATAGTCAGCAAGGTGTGGTGGCACATGTTTGTGACCCAGTGACTTAGGAGGCTGGATAACTTTGTGAGACCCTGTCTCAGAAATAAAACAGAAAATAATATGTCCTTGAGTTTGATCCCCTGGAAAAACTATAAATAAAATTAAAAGGAGAATGGTCAAATTCATTTCAAAATAATTCTGAGCATTTTGTATACTCTACAACATTCATGCAAACATCTGTTTCTTTTTTGTTATCAGAAGGAAAACTTAAAATAATCATAAATGGGTCTAAGAAAAAAGGAAAACAATACAGTTGAGGTTGTTATGCTAAGAAATTATTTTGCTCCCAATACTAATGTTACCTCATTATTCCTCACCTACATCTCTGTAGGAAGCATTATCTCCATTCAATGGATTAGAACACTAAAATACAGTCATTTGCTAAAGATGTACTTATATCTGCTCCCCCTGCTCTTCATACTTGAACACAGTCAGACTTCAGGCATGGGTTCTTTCTCACTTTGCTACTATCTTCATTCTCTAGAAGATCTCTTCAGATCATTGGCTTCAAATACTATTACAGCAGTTATCTATTGCTGTATAACAAATTACCCACATTTAGCTAATTAAAACAACAATAATTTTTTTAACTCATCATTGTGATGAGGTTGAAAAATTCATCAATGGCTTAGGTGGAATTTTTAAAAATTTACAGCAGAATATAATTCTGGGTTTTTCATTGGTACATTTCAAGTAAACAATAGTGGGATTCATTATGCCATATACACACATAATTTGAACAGTGTCATTCTTTTGTACCGTTCCTTCTCCTTCCCCCTGATCTATTTTCTCTGCCCTCTTCCTCTCTTCCATTACTATTACTATTATTATCATTATTATTACTGTAATTAATGCATTACAACTTTACATATATATATATATACGTATATATATATATAGGAGTCTCAATGTTATATTCATACATGCACAGCATAATTTGGTATATTTTGTTTCCAACTACTTCCCATGCCCTACCCACCTTCATCTCCCTTGATCTCTTCCCTCTTCTCTCTTGGTCTTCCTTCTATTTTCATGAGATCTTCCTTTTTCACTGACAGACAACTTTAATTTGAGGTCATACAAAGTTGCTGTCCAGCTGTCAGCTGCATTGGAGGTCATCTGCCATCTTAAGGTTGGAGAATCCACTTCCAAGTTAGATTTCTCATATGACATTGGAGGAGGCCTCAGTTTACTTATGACTGGTACATGAAGGCCTCAGCTCCTCTTTTTATTTATTTAGTTTTTGAGAGAGAGAGAGAGAATCAACTTGATTTATTATTTTTTAATCTGTATTCGGTTTTCTGACACTTAGTTGTGTATATGGTGCTGGGCTTTGAACCTGGGACCTTTTGCATGCCAGGCTAGTGCTGTAAGCACCAAGACACTGACCTAGCTTGCCTCAGCTCCACTTGACAAGAGCCATTCCACAGTGCTAAGTGTCCTCACAAGATAGCCCTGTTATGGCTTTGATATAAGGTGTTCACCAAAGCTCCTGTGTTACTGCGGGAATGTTTGGAGGTGCAATGATTGAATTATGAAAGATGTAACTAGTTTGAATAGACTGACTGGATGGTAGTTGTAGGCAAGTGGGGAGTGTCTGGAAGAGGTGGATCATTGAAGATATGCCCCAGAAAGATTCTTCTTTCCTATATGCCCCAGAAAGATTCTTCTTTCCTGTGCCCTTTTCCACTTACTTCTCTGCTATCTGGCTGTCATGAGGGGAAAATTTTTCCTCCATTACACTTTTCCTCCATGATATTCTTTCTCACCTTGAGTCCAGAGTGAAAGTCAGCAGTCTATGGACAGAGACCTCTGAAACTGTGAGCCCCAAATAAACTTTCCTTCTTCTAAGTTGTTCTTATCAGGTATTTTGGTCACAGCACAAAGCTTACTAGAGCATCCCTTAAACCAATATTCCAAGAGGAAACGAGATAGAAGCCACAGTGTCATTGCTTTAGTAAGCTTTATTGTTGCTGTGACTGAATGACCAATCCCAGTACAACAGAATAATAATAATAATAATAATAAAGAATAGGAAGAAGAAAAAAATTAACAGTACTTATAAGCTGAGTCTTATCTCTTTATGGAACATATGATCTGACTATTTTGATATGCCACTTTTAATTTTAGTTAATTATTTTTGGAAGCTATTTTAGCATCCTTTTACTGCTGAAGAACCTGAGAATTCTTAATACCATTCAGTCCCAGCTCCTTCACATTTAATAGTCCTTCCTTTTCTGGATTATCTTTCTCATTTCAGAATTAATTATGTTTGCCAGGTGCTATCTTTAATACTGGCTGAAATCTCCTCATCTATTGAATCATGCAATTCTTTATGTACATTTTCTACTATTTTCATTAATGTTAACGATAGGAAAAAAATAATACAAGCAATTTTGCCACTTTACAAAATCATTTCCTTGACTCCAGTTTCCAAAGAGATTTTCCTCACATTCATCAATTGCAGCTCTTCAAGCTGATATTTCTACAAAGTTCCTTCAAAACTCTTCAAGCTTTTAGTAATAGTCACTTCAGTCAGTACACCAGAAGCTGGAGATGAAGCTCAGTGGTGGTGCACTTGCCCAGCACATATAAGCTCTTTCAGAAGGAGGAGGAAGAGAAAGAGGAGGAGGAGGATGGGATGGGAAGAAGGAGGAAGGAGAAGGAGTCTTTCTAGCTTCTACTCATTGCCTTTTCCAAATGCACATCCACATTTTTAAGTATCTGTTATTATTCTTCCTGCTTTTGACACCAAACCCTGTATTAGTTATCAATTACTGCAATACGATTACCCTCAAATTTAGCACCTTGAATACAACAAAAATTCATGTTGTTACATATTTTCTTAGGGTTAGGAATCCAGGAACAACTTGCCTTGGTGGTACTGATCAGATTCTCACGTGGTTGCCGTTCACTCTGGACTGCAGTGGAGGTCATCTGAAGGCCAACTGGCTGGAAGGAATTGCTTCCAAGGTGGCTTAATGGTGTGGCAGAAGACTCATCCCCTTATCACATGCACCTTTTCATAGGGTATCCTCAGTATTTACGTAACTTGTTATCAGATTTCCACTGAGTAACTGATCCCAGAGAGAGCTAAAAGAAGCCCTGATGTCTTTTATAACTGTCCTCAGTCATTTTATGAATCTGCTTGACTTGAAAATAATGTCCAGATATTTGGTCAAAATTTTTTCCAGGATTTGTGTGTGTGTGTGTGTGTGTGTGTGTGTGTGTGTGTGAGAGAGAGAGAGAGAGAGAATATTTTGGGATGAGATTAACATTAAACTAGTAGACTCTGTGAACAGACTTCGCCTACCCAGTGGGAGGATCTGAATAGAATAAGACAGAATAACCTCCCCTGAGCAAGAAAGAATTCTGCCCCAGGTGGCCTCTGGGTTTGAAGTGCAGAATTGGCTTTTCTTGGGTCTCTAATCTGACAACACACCCTGAGGATGCTTGATTTGCTACCTTCTACAACTTCACGAACCAATTCCTTAAAATCTCTTTCTCTTCACACACACACACAAACAAAAGGAAACGTCCTTTTGGTTATATTCTCTAATATTATAACCTAATCTCAGAAATTACATACCATCCATGATGCCATATTCTATTAATCACATATAATAATTGATAAAAATGAGGAAGGGGATTACACAAGGCTGTGAATACAGAAAGCAGGGAGCATTTGGGGCCATATAGAGGTGACTTAATATAACTATATATAACTTGAAATATCTAAATTTGTATCTTTGTTGTCAACCTCTCCCTCAAACTATGAATTATATACTCAATTATGTACTTCATATCTATACTTAAATGTTAATAAGCAGGTCAAGCTTACCAATACTCTTGACTCATTGCCCCTCATTGCTGCTTAACCTGTCAATCTGCCAGTGTTCTCAATGACAGTAATAATACTGATTGCTCTACTCTGAAGATAAACCTTGATTTCAGTATCAATTCCTTTATCTTTCTTATGCTCCACAACTTTTCCATAAACTGTCAACCCTACTTCTAATAACATCTTGATCCACATGATTTCCATCTTTTGGTAGTGGGGATTGAACCCAGGGCTTTACACATGGTAGGTGAAGCATGTTCCACTGAGTTACACACACATCCCTTTGTACCT
>PVKS010018013.1:23523-40990 GCA_004027875.1 Aplodontia rufa
TTTTTTTTTTTTTTTTGTTACCATCAAAGAGGACCTATACTTGCCAGTATGCTTTGGAATACGCTATTTTTAAGATTTGAAAAAAACTTGTTCATGGCTATCTACACAAAATGCATAATGCCAAACATGTAGCTTTTGGGGAAATGCTGATTTTGGCACCTTGGTGAGATGTTCTGAATATGACCCCAGCATGATCTGATGGGGGATCCAATTTTTTTACTGACTTTTTCCTTTTGCTTTGTTTCAGTGCCTCTTGAACTCTTTGTTAAGCACTGCTTGGCGTTTTGAATGGGAAGGTGTCAGCATTAATCAAATTAAAATGCACACACAAATGCATTTTAATGTGCAATGTACACTAAAAAGCCTCTCTCAGAAATTATATGACCAAAGTTTACAATGTAATTTTAGCATTAAGACATTTTATCACAATAGAATTACCAACTCTAATTTGTTTATTTCTTTTTCCACTATCAATTAGTCATGGGCCAGAATAGCAAAAATACTTTTTTCCATTATTAATGCCACAATGAGAAAATAATTACTAAGATGGGCATGGCTTGTACCTCTGAATTTTCAACAAATAGAGTAAATAGGGTTAGAAACGCTTCTCCTGTGCTCATATCAAACTCTGCAGAGGTAAAGATCCCCCTTAGGGAGACTTATGTAATTACTGTTTGATAAGAACTCTTTATAAGAAGTGAATGTTCGTATTTATAGATTAAATGTATCAAGGAGATTAAAAATCAATATTAGAAAGAATATCACCATATTTCAACTCCTTTTTCATATTACCTTTCATATTTCATATTATCATATATCATTCATATTATTTCCACCAGCAGATGGTACATTTCATAGGTATATTAGTTATCTACAGATGTGTACAATTTTCTCCAAAACTAGGCAGTTTGAAATTAAATTTATTATCTCACTGTTTCTGTGGGTCAGAAATCTAAGCAGTTTAGAGGGATGGTTCTGGCTCGGGGTCTGTCATGGCATTACAGTCAAGTTGTTGGCCTAGTTGAAGTCCCACAGCCCTGGAGAATGCACGTAAACCTCATTCTAGTGGTTGTAGCCTGCATCTGTTCTTCCTTGACTGTTCACTGACTGCCTCAGCTCTTTGTCATGGGGGCCTCTTTATGGGATTGCTCATAATAAAGCAGTTTGTTTTGCTCAGAGCAAGTGATCCAAGACACAGCCCAAGACACAAACCACCATCTTTTTATACATTAAGCTCCTAAGTGATATTGCTATTATTTGTGCAGTACTCTTTTTATTAGAAGACAGTCAAATACAGCTCATGCTCAAGCTGAACAAGATAAAGTTCCATCTGCTGTGTGGAGAAGTACCAAATTCAATATGGTTCATACCTCTTCAGCCACTTAATCCCCCACTTCAGCTCATCCCTGTCCCAGATCCTGCATAGTCCTGACATGTTTGCCAAGTCTTCCTTGGGGAACTGGAATCTATTCTGGAAGAAGACAACTTCTTCCCCTAGCTATGATATCTACATAAAACTTCAAGTATAGTCTCATTCAGACATAATATAAAACTCACAGTAGGAAAAGTGCAACGACAGACTGTATCATGTGGCCATTTTCCAATTATTTGAGAACAAGCTCCAGAGCAAAAGCTTGTAGTTCAAATACTAGCTCTGCTTTTTATTTGCTGTTGCATTTTGGGGGGATGGGAATGAAACTTCATATTCCTTAGATTTGTAATCTAAAAAAATGTAGATTAAGTCACCTATTCAGTAAGTTTGTTGAAAAGATTAACCATTTTATTTTATATAAAATTCTAGGAAAATTGTCTGTTAGACGTTGAATCTTTTAAAATCAATATCTTTTCTTTTTTATCAATATTATTTTTATTGAAATCTTACCTATTTACTAGTCTCAACCACAAAAACTAAACTGGATTCTGTTGTAGACATTGGGTGTTCAATAATGACTAAATTTGACAAAAATGCTGCTCTTAGGGAGCTTGTATTTTGTGACTGTTGCTTCATAGCTTTGCTAGAAAGATAAAACAGGGCAACAGCTAGGGACGTGGAGAACTTGTCAAGCACACCCGAGACCCTGTGTTTTATCCTGCCAATGAAAAAAAAACAAAAAACAAAAAACAAAAAACAAGTAAAATTGATGCAATAACACCTGAGAGGTCTTGAGAGCAAACCTGGGGATGCAGAGGAACTGCAGACTGGCGTTGTTACCAGAAGCAGGTTCTGCTAGCCTACTCCACACGTTCTCCAAACAAAACAGAACAAGTTCTGGCTTTGCCACTAACAATTTGAGCAGCTTATTTCCTCTTTCTCAGGTTATCTCCTGAGGGTGGAAGGAGTTGTACTGCATTCTCGTCCTTATTTTTTTTTTTTAGTTGTATTTTAGAGAACACTAGAATTCCTTGGGGGTGATTCTAGGATACTGCAAACATATTAATGGAATTTTAACTTATTTAAAAACTATTTATTGGGGTTGGAGTGGTGGCTCAGCGGTTATGGCGCTTCCCTGGCATGTGCAAGTATGCAGGTTCAAACCCCAGCACCAAGTCTCAGAGCAACAAAGGCCACATGAAAAACTAAATAAAATTGATTCTGTCTTTCTCTCTCTCTCTCTCTCTTAAAAATAAAACTATTTATAAGTGTTTTATTTGTTTTTAAATAAAACAAATGCAATCCAATGGACCACAGTAAATATTAATGTTAGAGACTATGTGGGTAAAGGTTTGTACTTAATCCTTTATTTACTACTGATTTAGTTTGATCTGTTTCATATGTTGCAATTCTGTGTAAGAGTAGATAATAGGGGGGCACAAAGTAACTTTGAAGTTCATTGTTCGATGTAATAATGCTTAAAGTTTTGAGTTATTATTATTTGCCAGAATCTGCCTTTTGTGTCTCACGTATCTTTCATTTAAATTCAAAAAACATTCTGTGATATTGATAATCATATCTTCTTTCAGAAAATGAAGAAGCTGAGACTAGAAATACAACATAACCTGTGTAAATTAATATAACTTATAGTGACAGCCAGAATTTTAAATAAGGTCTTAAAATGTTACTTTGACCTATCACATTATAATAATTTTTAGATTATCTTTTTAAGATAACTACCTAATTTAACTACCTTTCCATTTATTACATCATTACCAGCTCTTCAGATTGAAGGGAGACTGTCAACTGGCAAATATGATGATCAAATTTCAATGTAAGTACTGGAGCAGTGGCTCAGTGGTTGCAGCTCTCTCTCACACTGTCCTTCTCTCTTTAAAAAAAAAAAATCAATGTAAACACCTTCCCAACAGACATATCAAATGAATAGCCATGATTCCAAACAATAATACCTCCACGTCTTTCTAGTTCAGTCTAATAATCAGTTGCAAAACAACCTTGCCTGTATTTGTGATTGCAGCATTCTGCTTTCCACTCATATTTTTAAGACCTGTGCACACTAGTGTGGATGTACTTCAGCACCCCTTGCATCAAATCTCCAGTCTTCAAGGTCTAGTCCCAGTCTACTTTTCCAAGATTTTTACCATTATCACTTTTGTACCTTAACCTCTGGTCTTACTTTAAAACTTATAAATATAATTCTAAAATTACCCTTTTGTATTCCATGGTGCCTAGAACAGGGATACATAGGGCAAAAGCAACACAAGAAAAGCTTGCTGAAGAAACTACGATTCTGTATGTTCTTTATTAAAAGTCAATAGCAATTCCTATTTAAACTTTTAATACATTAAATTGGAGAAGAAAAGCAGCATTAAGTTATAATGCTGTAGTCAATCTCAGTCAATGGCCTCAAACCTTTTTAGAATTTCACTTCATTGATATGCAGTAAGTAAATACTCGGTAAATCAAGAGACTTAAAAGAATTTGGTAAACATTCACAAGTAAATTAATGACTGGGAATTTGAGAGAAGTAGCTTCCTAAATTGTAAATGCCACATTTCTTCTGTTCTCCCACTTGATCAGCTTATGGTTGCACGGCACAATTAATAGCTGCTATATTTGTAATGCAAGTGAAAAGCAATATTTTGTCTAGCTCTACGGGTGGTATTCAGCTAGCAAAACACTCTACTTGGCATTACCCTGACACCAGTCAATGAAGCCATCAGGCAAATGAAACTGCTTTTGAGATAAGCAGCACAGTAATTGAAAATTGTCATTCTCTTTTTCCCCAGGAAAACCTGAATCTTTCATTTCAATCTTTTTTATATCACCAGGAAGAAATGAATATTTATAAAACAAGAAAAAGGGCATAGTCCGGGTGTTATTTTTTTCAGTAAATTATACATAATGAAGAGAAATAGTAAAGCAACAATTCACATTTAAACCTGGGTTGCTGCAGTAGCGCTGATTATATAGGCATTTATTCAATTCCACAAGCTAATGTGCATGCAAGTATGTCAGAGAGAAATGCATCGTGGTTCATTTGGGTACATTAAACTGGACAGGTATGTATCCCCTTCTTATTAGAATGGAGCAATCACATGGTAGAGATGATGACAATCTGATACAGTCCTGAGGTCTGGATCAATGGGATAGGACCATCGATCAACTGGACATAACACTGGGCTACAGATGAGGATCAATTTGACCCTAAAAGATTTAGAATTAATTATGGATTAAGATGAAGAACTAAGCACACAAATTTAACTTTGTTTTATCTCCAAATCACATACAATCACAAAAATATTACTGGAAAAGAATGAATTTACAACTGCAACAGAAACAGAAAATGGAATAATTGGAAGACCTCAAAAAATGTTGTAGAATTTTTTAAATATTAGGTAACTATTTTATTATCAAAGAAAGCATTCTAAGGCTAATTGACATTTGACAAAAACATAAATGAAAAAGAACCAAAAGGAACAAACTAACACATGAATGTGGAAATCACAAGAAATGTCCATATGAACAAATGGAATTCCAAATAATTATGATTAGTATCACATTCACAGAATATATTCATAATTTATTTTAAAAAATCAACATTTTCAAAGCTAACATCTAAGTTCCTAAAATTAAAAACAAATCAGTATAAACATGTTGAAAACAATGAAAGTTTATAAAATAGTGTGAAAGAGAATTAAGGTCAAAGAAGTGACTTGATATATAAAGTTAAGGGGATTTTTATGATGCAGACAAAAGAAAAAAACATGACAAAATTTTAAAGACCTGGAAGACAGATCCAGTATGTTTCTTATTTTGAGTAAAATCCTGTATTCAATGTGTTTCTTCTATAGTAATAGGCAACAAGATTGGAATTAAATTTATATTTGATTTTTAATTTCTGATTAGTCCCTCTGCTTTTTGGTTCAATAAAGTTGTTATTTCGTTTTCATTTGTTTAGTATTTTTGTTGTGATCAGATACTATTGCACTTATATTTGCAATGTGTATTCTATTTTATAGATATGAAGTAGATGATATAGAGGTACAAAAATAAGGAAAAAGTGATTAATTAAAATAATTTATCAATTTTAAGAAGGGGGAGTGCTTTAGTCAGAATAAGCTAGGTTCTGTTAAGGCAATGACTTTTCAGTATTTTATTTTTTACCAAAGGAACAAATCTAACAATGCTATGTATGGGGAAGGGTATCTTTCAGCTCCACACAGCCACTTGCGTCCCAAATGGAAAAGGCCTCAGCTTCTGGTTGCCATGCCATCTGGATGACACTGCCTGCTTGTTTGACAAGATGAGAAAGACATTGAAAAAGATGATGTGCTGACTCTTCCATACTTCATTTTGGAAATGACAGCAACTATTTTACTCACTGCTAATGTGCTAGATCTGTTTACATTGCTCCACTTATCTGCCTGGTGCATAAGAAAGAACAGAAGGAATGTTTGTGAACTCCATTGTTTGTTGAAGGCTGTGTTGAAGCATTGTGCTGTGACTGAAGCAAAACATAATAGCTTAAACCAAGTTCTGGATACAGACTACTTGGGTCAAAATTCTGCAATAATGTTTCACTTAACAAAGGGCACACATGCTGAGAAATGTGTCACTAGACAATTTTATCATTATGTGACCATCATAGAACGTACTTGCACAATGATAGCTACAATGTCACCGGGTAACATAACCTTATGGAATGACCTTTGTCCATTGGTCCACTGTTGAATGTAGTGTTACACATCACATAATGCATTAGTCAGCTTAAGCTGCCATAACAGAATATCACACATTGGGTGGCTTAAACAACAGAAATTTTCTCTCATAGTGCTAGAGGCACAGGAGACCAAGATCAAGGCACCTGCAAACTCAGTTTCTGGTGAGGGCTCCTTTCCTGGCTTGCAGAAAGCCACCTTTTCACTGTGTCCTGACATGGTCTTCTATCAGCTATACGCACAGATGCAAAAGTGAGGAAGAGTGAAATCTCTCTTCGTATAAGACCACCAGTATTAACAGAATAGCACTTTATGTCTCCACCCTTATGACTTAATTTAACCCTAATACCTTCCTTAGAGGCCTTATCTATAATCAATCACCCTGAGGGCTTCGGTACATGTGTTCTGTGTGTTGGGATTGGCAGGGAGGTGACACAACTGAGTTCAGAGTGCTTACATTACCCCTCCATGTTCTATCTACAAAAGAGGGAGATGTCAGATACCTGTTTCATGCAGTTACTATAAGGATGCAATGAGTTAATAAAAATGTAGTACTTAGAATACAGCCTAGCACTTATTAAGTATACAATGAAATTATCCACTAGTGTAATCGCAATCCTTTTTGTACATATGACAGATTAGATTTCCTATGTTATTATGTTAGCAGATACATAAGACTTTAACTATTATATTCTTGGTGTAGATCATCAAGAAAGATATTTTACAATAAGACCCCTTTACTTATAAGTTGAATTGAGGGAGGGAATTGTCAGATAAGTTGTTTCCTAAGAACTCACCTCAGTTAAAGGAAGTAGGAAGCAGGTAAGATGAGCCACAGCCAAGTCTTAGTAGGGGCCAGAAGTTCTGAGCACAGTAGGACCTCTTGGCCTCCAGTTTTGCCTCTCACTCAGGCCTCCCACCCCCAGATTCATGCAGGTGATTTTTTTAAATTGAATACTAAAGCGATGATTTACACATTTTCCAATATTGTAGCACAATGCTACTGCATATTTCCAAATACTACACAAACAAAATCAGATATCAGTTCACAAAACAGCCCAACTCTGGCCCCTTGAGGACTCCTTACTGGGGATTGGGGGTGGCATTACCAACGGGATTCCACTGGAACTATCACAGGAGCTTGATGGACTGTAAGTGTTGTATGTGCTTCATCACTTTTTCTGATACACGAGTTCCCTTACATTTTTTCCTTTGGTTCTAATTTTGCACTGAAAATAATAGTTGGTATTTAGTTTCATTCGAGTACCAGGCATCTGCCTTGACTTATTTCATATATAGCATCTTTCTCAGCTATTTATCATCCTATCCTATAAGGCAATTATTTCCTTTTTAAGATCAGAACACTGAGACCTAACTTGACATTACTATTCCATTGAAAACATGATTAGGACGATCTGCCATCCAAAGTCCATATCTTTCCCACTAGGTGAACTCTACTAGAATATCTAGGAAAAAAGAAAAAGCAATACATAAAGTATTTTAATGCATTGAACTCTGCTTATAAAATATTTAATTTTAATTATTCTTAATGGTTTAGTTAATTTCCTCTCCTAAACATCCATATCAGAAAATAAGCAAATAAAACTGGACATGGATTGTCTTGGGGCATTTAGGGAACATTATCCTCAGATCTGTATCCATATTTGATCTATTTCCATTTCCTCAGTTAAATATCAACAACAATCTTCTCTGATATTTTTATTCTGGGAGATTTTCTTTGAGATTATGTTTCACCTTTCTTGGCAGCAAGCCCAACATTCCAGCATTACCATACTGTTTATTTTGCTTTGTTAGCTAATGCACTGTCACTGCTAGGAAGCCTTCATAGCTCTGAATATGAATGTAACATCTGGTTTAGTTTCAAAAACATTTCATGCTGAAAATGCAAATATATTTTTTTTTGGTACTTCAGCAAGAAGTCTCAGATTGACATTCTAACTGAAGGCTGATTTCCACATTCCAATTCTTGAATGCCCTGGCTTTGCTCTTTTTTTTTTTTTCTTTGAACTTAGAAAGAAACATGAATATGTGTTCCAAGCCCATACTACACTGTTCTTTCTATTTTGTCATAACTAAAAAATAACTCATAACTTCCCATGTCCTTCATTTGTCACATTTTGAGGTCCAGGCAGCAAGGAAAGATTGCCTTTTTCTATCCTGAGTTTACACATGATGACAACTTTGTGACATGTTATGGCACATGATTCATCTTTCACCCAGAAAATCAAAATCACATATTCTGATAACAGCATGCTTTTGATCAATCTTGTAACAGCAAAAGATTTTAGCAGGCAGACTTTAAAAAAACTTCACCCTGATGTAATCCTTGGGGTGAGGGTGGAGGGCAGAGTGGGTGTCCACATATATATGAAATTCATAGACTCTTTATTTCTGCCTTTAGGTAATGATGTTGAGATTTATTGCAATATTCGTCACACACAGTTGTAGGTATTGAGGTTATGTTTCCAACAACATTCTCAAAAAAAGCTCCTCATATCTGCTATAAGCTAAGCCATGTGGACAACTCAAAGATGTACAACCACAAACTTTCTTTTCCTTATAAATTTCATTTTCTTCGGAGAAATAAAACTATAAAGAAAAAATAAAAGCTGAACTGATGATAGAAGTGCTAATTATTGAGATATTTGCCAATACTGTGGAATTTTAGAAAATGAGAAAGTACATTTGGGTATATATACATGAAGAATCAGAAAAAATAAAAACTGGAGTGAAGATCTGGATATTAAATTGGTAGTGCATGAATGGAAGGTAGCATTCTAGGTAAAGACAATATACTGATTAAAGACTCAGGGATAGGAAAATTCAAAGTATTTGGGGGATTGCAGTTTCCTACCCAACATGTTTCAATACACTGGGAACTTCAGACTGGTTCACAGTTGTGCCCAGATATTGTATAGGTAGGTGTCTTTGAGCTTGACCTTGGGCATCCATACTATGAGTCCTACAGGACAGTGGAGCCTTGTGCACATATCCTCAAGTACCTGAAACATTAGCTCTATTTTATCTTGAATGTATGACATTATTTGAATAGTATTTTGAAACAATATTTTAGGCTATAACTCCTAGATCATTCTAACTAGATTAGAGATTCAAGGAAGGTGGATAGATGTTACTGCATGTATGACAGGGGTTCCATTCTAAGAAATCCATTGCAAATTGAAAATGTCCTAGGCTGAAAATGCTATTAATATACCTCATCTATTGAACATTTTAGCTTAACAACACAACACAATATAGAGTGTCACTTGCTTCCCTTGTGATCTGCAGCTAATGGGAACCTGAGGTTCATTGTCATTGCCCTTCACAGAGAAAACAGTCTCCTACTACCTATCACCAGCCCAGAAAGAGATCCAAATTCAAATTTGATTAATGGTTTTCGTTGAAAGAGGATTGCCTTTGCAGGTAGCAATGTGGGAAATCATTGAGACATAGTAAGTTGGTTAGAGAAATTTCAAAGGTAGAGTCTGTTCTCTTATTCATACATATATTCATATACATACATATATGTATATATATATTTGTGTATATGTATATATGTGTATATGTTTGTATGTATATAAATATTTGTACATGTGTGTGTAGATATAAATATAGATATAGATATTGCTTATAACATCTGCAGAGGAGGGAAGATGCAAAATCTCTTCTCTCACTAGCAGCTGTTTCTCTGTGTGTGGTTTAGCTGCTGGAAAACAGAAGAATCTAGGTCAGTCCCTGGAAAAGAATGGAATGCAATAAATTCAACAGCAATGATAAAGATTTATAATCAGATGGACTTTCCCCAAGCCCAATTTTGGAACTTTCTAGTCATAAACATAGTAACTTAATATCCCCAAGGTAAAATAGGTAAATACCAAACATGGCTCTGGTACAAATTAGGGATTTATGGTCTCATTTACAAAAAGGGTTTATTTATCTTTTGGATCATCAATACCTATATGTCTATACTTAAACAGAAACCACCTGTTTTAACAAATGATACTTAGTAGTATTTCTGTCTCCCTCTCTTTCTCCCTCTCTCAAGTGCATAAAATTTAAAACCTGTTCTTTTAAAGATTTTTTTGCATATATTTTGATGTTCAGAAGTATTTGAATTCTAGAAATGTTTATTAAAGTATGTTCTAGTTAATTTCATGAAATAAGGTGCAAATTCCTGTGTCAGAAATTACAACAAGCCCCTGAAATGGAAATATTTTAGTGCTTAATATTTTATATTCTTCATTTGTTTATTTATTGGTACGCAGGATTGAACCCAGAGGTAGCTTAACCACTGAGCCACATCCTCAGCCCTTTTATTTATTTACTTTTACTATGAGGCAGCATCTCGATAAGTTACCTAGGGCCTTGCACAGTTGCTGAAGCTGGTTTTGAACTCGTGGTCCTCCTGCCTCAGCTTCCTGAGATGCTAGGATTGCAGGTGTGTGCCATCTACCATTTTACATTCTTATAGAAAGTGGTCATTTTATTTGCTTCTTCTCTTTCTACTACTCCTTTCTTGTCCTACTGCCTCATTCCTCTACTTCTCCTCCTTCTCCTCCACTCTCTTCTCTTATTCTCTTTCTCTTCCTTGTCTTTCTCCACCTCCTCTACTTTCTCCTCCTCGTCTTCCTACTCCTCATCATCTTTCTTCATCCTGACTTATTTTTCATAAGAGTTTTAGATTAACAGAAAAATTAAGACCAAAGTACACACAGTTTTCAAATTTTCTGAACTCAATCTCTCTATATATATATTAACATTGTATTCCAGCAGTATGTGTGTGTCTGTGTGTGTGTGTATGTGTGTGTGTTTAAGAAAGAGAGGGGGAGAGAGAGAGGGAGAGAGAATCAATTTTATTTAGTTTTTCATTTGGTTCTCATTGTTCTGACACTTAGTAGTGTACGCGGTGCTGGGGTTTGAACCCATGTCCTCACGGATGACAGGCAAGCATGACGCCACTGAGCCAGTGCTTAATTAGTAAGCAAGTATTGATGCATTACAATTAGCTAAAGTACCTAGTTTATTCAGATTTACTTGGTTTTTTAGCTAATGTCCTTCTTCTTTCTGGAATGTCTTCAAATACCACACTACCTTTGCTTTTCATGTTTTCTTAGGTTCCTCTAAACTGTGACAGTTTCTCAGATTTTCCTTGTTTTTAATAACCTTCAAAAATTTTTAAAGAAATATTGATCAGGTAATTTATAGACTGTCCTATTAGTATTTCTCTGATGTTTTCCCCATGACTAGGTAAGGATTATGGCTTACTGGAATACCACAGAGGTAAAGAGCCACTTTCATCACATAATATCAAAGGAACACACTATCATATAATTTATTGATGCTGATGTTAGTTAGCATCTATCACTTGACTTGAGGTAGTGTTTGACGGGTTTCTCCATTGTGAGGACACTTTTGATTAATTTATCCCTCTTCATACTGTAGTTTTTAGAAAGATGTCATTGTCACAGTCACATTGAAGGAGTGGGGAGTTATGCTATACCTGCTATAGTGTGCAGTATCTAAATAAATTCATTATATTGGAAACACATTATTTGGAATTAATGCATTAGAAATCTCACTTTCATTTATTTATTCGCCTATCTCATCATTTGTTTATATCAATATGGGCTCATGGACATATATTTTGTACTTTGTGTAATATCCAATATAGCCTTTTAATTTAGATGTTCAAGTTGTTCTAATTTTTCTGTTGGAAGCTCTTTGATTTGGCTTCAGAATTTTTGTGAAAAATTCCCATCATTATGGACTTCTTGTTTTTGGATACTCCCTTACTTTCTGGTACTATAAAATACTCAAAGCTTGTCTTCTGCTGCATTACTGTCAGAATCAGCCATTTATTCAGAAATTCTTTGTTCCTTTGTTGGACAATGGGATTAGAAACCAATAACTTTTGCTGAGCAGCAAGAATATTTAGTTTTGTTAGGTGTCATCTCATCTTGATCCTCTCAAAGAGTAAGAAAATAAAAATAAATATATGCGTATACTAGCCCATGTATATACTCCTATCCTTAAATGTATGTGTATACTAACTTGTGTGTATTCTCCTATCCTTAATATTTAACTCTATATATCTAAATAAGCTAAACATGAGCTATCCTATTTTTACTTTAAACAATTTTGTTTTAAAACAATAATGAATAACCAAACTACTTAATTAGATATCTCTTTTCTTATACTCTTGTTCTCTTTACGTAGATAAAAGTTTCACACATAATATTTTCTTTCTCCTTGAAAAACTTCATTTAATTTTTCTTCAGGGTACAACTACTGGCAATAAATTCCAACAGTTTTCTTTGTCTGAGAATGTATTTATTTGCTCTTTGCTTTTGAAGGGTAATTTTACCAAATACAAAATTCTAAGCACTTTATTAGTTATTGTGACCTTTTAAATATTTCACTTAACTCTTCTTGTTAGCATGATTCAGACAAAAAATTCACTGCAATTCTTCAACTTGACTTTTCTATAAGTAAGACATTTTTTCCCCTCTAGCTTTTTAAAAAAATTTCTCTTTATTTTTAGTTTTCTGAAATTTGAGTATAATATGATGAGGTATGGATATTTTATTGTTTATCTCATTTAGTGTTCTTGGAATTTCCTGGATCTGTGATTTAGTGTCTGTCATCAAATTTAAAAAATTTTCAGCGATTTTATTTCAGATAGAGTTCTTTATTTCTGATGCTATATTTTGTTATCATTTCCTTTTGATTCTTTTTTAAGTTTCCTATTCCTCTGTTTCTATTACCCATTCATTGTATGCATTATTTTCTTTTTCATTAAAGCTTTAAACATAGTGTAGTTATTGTAAAGTTCCATCTGCTTATTTTAAGGACTGTATCAGTTCTGAGTTGATTCTGATACTTGATTTACCTCCTTACGTCTTTCAGCATGCCTTTTAATTTTTTATTTAGAATTTTTTATTTTTTATTTTTTTTTATTAAGAAGTATCAGGTAATAGGAACT
This sequence comes from Aplodontia rufa, assembly GCA_004027875.1. NCBI lineage: Eukaryota > Metazoa > Chordata > Mammalia > Rodentia > Aplodontiidae > Aplodontia > Aplodontia rufa. The sequence goes on from PVKS010018013.1 coordinate 36,641, forward strand.
GAGGCAAACAGGCCATTAGTATGAGACTTCATCACACCAGAACCTTGTGGGGGTGGTGGCCATGCTTATGGGCAGGAAATGTTCTGTAACCTTATAAATTCAACTTGGCCCTTTAATGGGCTCATGACCCTGGGCTGTGACCATACAAGTATATCCTACCACCTGCCTGAGTCGCAGGAGGAAGCCTAACAGAGACTGAAACTGGGTAAAAGTCCTTTCCTCAGGTGGAATAAGTTTTTGGGGAAATCTTGTCCTCTGTAGAGGAGGCTTTTATATTGGAGAATTTTCTAGGCTTATTTAACTATTAATACCATTATTAATCCTCTTCTCCTGCCAAACACAGGAGGGGGTTTTTTCCCCCAAATTTCCACTATAAGAACATGTTCAGGTTCCTGGAAGCAAATTCCTCAAATCATGGGATTTGTTCTAGGATTGTAGTCCCCAAGTATTCTCTTTCCCTGACATTAGTTCTTATTCAGCATCCAGCAATTCATTATAGCTAAAATTGAGATATTGTACCATGGGGTTATGGCTTTCCCTCTGCACCAGCAGATCTCACCTGTGTCTCTCTGCATGAGTCTGTCTCTCCAGATTTTAGGGTACTCATTTGGTCTGAAACCTCAATTCTCTGATGGATCTAAAATAAAGTGATTGGATTTCTGTTTTCTGTTTTTCTTTTTTCTTGTAAAAATGGAAGTGATAAGTTCTAAGCAACTTAAAAATCAGAGCTGAAACTAGAAGTCTTCAGTCAGGGTGTTTTTAATGAACTATTGTCACTGACAGTGTAGAAGTCACAAAACTGAAGCATCAATGTGTTAAATAATCAATATACTGCCTCTGGAGCTCAGCTGGGTACCAGATAATACAATGGAAGTACAGAGGAACACTCCCTAGGGCTGGTGCAGTCTGGCCATCACCACACTGATACTGGGTAGTAAACGGTTACTCTAACATCATTTGAAACATTGCTACAATTATAAATTTAACCTAGTACATCATTCTAAATAAGCACTATCTCCAGACTTTTCTCTGGTTTTGAATATAGTTTTTATTAGATGTATTTTGTAAGGATTGTAAGTTTCTATTTGTTATCAAGAACCTGAGGCAGATTTGGATTCCAAGTTATCCAGATCTTTTTCTAAAACTTTTATGCATCATAATCTATATTTTGAGTAGAATATTAAACTTCACACTAAAGAGAAAGTGGTGTTATGTTTTTGATGGAGTCAGAATCACTTTGAGGTTTGGGAAAGGGATTTTTATGCTAATTCATAGTCCAAACTAACACCAAGAAAGAGACCCTCGTTAGGAAATTTAGAGCTCTTCTCATACCCTTGACATATGAGTATACAGTGAGAGTACCAGTTTGCAGTCCCACCAACAGTACAATGTTCCTTTCTCCTCACAACCTCTCTAGGATCTATTACTGCTTCAATTCTTCATCTTTGCCATTCTTATCGTAGTGAGGTGAAATGTTAATAGAGTTTTGATTTGCATTTCTTGGATTGCTAGAGATGTTGAACATTTTTTCATGTATTTATTGGCTTACTGTATTTCTTCTGTTTAGAAGTTTCTGTTTAGATCTTTAGCCCACTTATTGTTTGGGTTGAAGGTGTTTTTGTTATTCAGAGTTTTGATTTATTTCTATATTCTGGATATTAGCCCCCTATTGGAGGAGTAGGTGGCAATGATTTTCTCCCATTAAGTGGGCAATCCCTTCACATTCTTGACTAATTCCTTTGGTATGCAGAAACTTTTTAGTTTAATGGCTTCCTACTCACTGAATCTTGGTTTTAATTCTTTTGCTATGAGAATCTTGCTAAGGACTTACATGGTGGAATGTTGGTGCTATTTTTTCTTCTAACAGTCTTATGGTAGTTGGCTTAATATCTAAGCCATTGATTTCAATTTGATTTTTGTGCAGGGTGAAAGATAAGGATCTATTTTTATTTTTCTGCATATGGTTGTCCAGTTTATCCAGTACCATTTATTGATCAGGCTGTTTTTCCTCCAAGATATATTTTTGCTCCCTTTGTTGAATATCAGGTGGCTAAAGATTTGAGGGTTTGTCTCTCTGTCTTCTATTCTATTCCATTGGTTCTCATGTCTATTTTGATACCAAAACCACACAGTTTTTTTTTTTTTTACTACAGCTCTTTAGTATAATTTCATGTCAAGTATTGCGATACTTCCTGTTTTTTTTTTTTTTCCTTTCTTAGTATTGCTTTGGCTATTTCGGATTTTTTATTCTTCCAAATAAATTTGAGAATTGATTTCTCTACATCTGTTAAGTATGTTATTGGTATCTTGATGGGGATTGTGTTGAATCTGTACAGCACTTTTGAGAGAATGGACATTTTAATTATATTGACTCTCCTATCTAAGAACATGGGATGTCTTTCTATCTTCTCAGGTCTTTTTGAATTTCTTTCTTCAATGTTCTATATTTTCATAGTAGATGTCTTTAGTTTTCTTTGTTAGATTAAATTCCAAATATTTTTTAAGTTTATTGTAATTGGGCTGAATTTCCTCATTTCTTCTTGAGCCAAATCACTGTTGGAGTATAGGAAAGCTATTGATTTGTGGGTATTGATCTTGTATCCTGCAACTTCGCTACATTCATTTATATGCTCTAGCAGTATGAAAATCCCTCAAAAATTAGGGATGTAACCACTGTATGACCCAGTTATCCCACTCCTATATATTTTCCCAGAAGAAATAAAATCAGCATATTACAGTGACACAGCTACATCAATGTTTATAGCAGCACAATTCACAATAGCTAAATTATGGAATTAACCCAGATGCCCATCACTGCATCCAAATGTTGTGGCATATAATACAATGGAGGTCTACTGAGTTGTTAAAAAGAACAAAATCATGGCCTTTGGGGGCAAATAGTTGGAAATGGAAAAATTATATTAAATGAAACTACTCAAACTCAGATACTCAGAATTTTTGAATGTTTTCTTTGATGTATGGAAGTTAGAGTAAAACTAAGGATAGGGTGAAAAACAGTCAAGCTTATATATTATACTCATCAAATTTGGAGTTACACATGATCTGGGGGAATTCTAGTTATGAAGGGGGAGAAGAGGGGAGGGGATGGGAAGAGGTTGTAGAGGGAAGATGGGGAGGGAAGAGAGGGGTTATAAATATTGTGTGGTATACTCTATTACTCTATTCCCCTGAGAAGCTAAATAATATCCATGAAGGCATATAGGGCTAGAAAAGTAAAATACATACATACATATATACATATATGTATACACACACACACATACACACACATATATACACATTTTTAGTTGTAACTATGTAATTGGGGACAATGCAGTGGAGATGTGAGACCAGGGGCTGGACAATGGGAGAAAAATCCTGGGTAAGGATCAGGTTGAAATTACACTATCATATTTTGTGCAAATATGAATGTGTAATAATGAATCCCTTCACTATATTAGACTATGATGCACCATTTAAAAAAAAGAGTATACAGTGAGACCTTGGTCCAATTTTCCTCTGTTTTTGTGGGTTAGGGATGTCACTATCTTACATGGTTACTCCTATATTTTTAGCCCAGAATTGAAGTGATCTTAAGCACATCTACATCGTCAGGAAAGGAACCCTCTTCTGCTCTCATTAGTTACACAGTGAAGGGCAAGTCCTGCCTCATGCATTGCTCCCCTTCAGATTTTAACTCTCAAGTAAATTATAGCGACCAAGGGTGAAGGTACTGACATTCTCTAAAGCAATGCTAAGGTTCAGGTTGTAAGAAGAGGGTGCTGCTAATGTTCTTTCCAGGAAGAATTTCTTGATAATTAGTGACTCACTTTTCTCAACTTGGGACCCTTATTGCAGGAGCAAGGTCATTGTTCATAGGGAAGAATTCAATCACCCAATTAACACCAGTGAAATTTTATGAGACACAAAGCTAGCATCGGAGATCACTGGACCCTACTCATACAAGCACAGGTTTCTGACAGCCTGTCACCCCCTGATTGTGTCAGTAATAGCATGTGCTGGACATTGAGATATTTTACCTCTCATTTCTTTCTAACCTATAATTATTTTACCAGGAGCAATCTCATCCATCTACAAATTTATACGATGAAATAGTCTGCCCTTGCAAGGACCATTCATATAAAACTTCTCCTATTTGACTCCATGAATGATGTGCTTAACCTGCAAATGATGAGGAGGATGCATTTAATTATAACTTTCCTGGTGAGTATTACTAATTAAGTACTACACTGGATTCTTATTTGCTCACAAGAGTCCAGACTGGAGATTTTATAAGAGAAAAAGGATTTCCTAAGGCGGAGGCCTCCTTTAACATCAGTAGGAAAAAAA